>JBAIZL010000003.1:69246119-69303619 GCA_036971475.1 Prosapia bicincta
AATAATCATCAACTGAACCACTATCCCTTTCTCCACCAACATCCCTTTATAAAAACTATCCTAATCAACAAATATTTTTGTGGATAGAATATACCCTTCTTAGGGACAGTAACGCCTAGTGGATATGGTGAATGGGTTAAACGGTAGGCCTGCTTTCAGATAATCGATTTTGTGGAGGATAATCAATATTTTTCTACTCCAGCAATAAGGGAGCCCTAGTCTTACATTTATGACACAGCCCTATATCTACAATAGAAAGTGGGTATCGGATATGGGCCAGTGATTCAACCTATCCCAGATGGGCTATTAGTGCTCAACTCCGTCGGTATTGGTAGTCCTAACAATGGATAATTTAATTTATAGGGATTGGCTGATTCTTAACATTTTCAATTCCGATTTCGTTTCTAAAATTTTTCTTCCGATTCTCGGTTCATTCAAGTTATATACGCTTACAAGATATTCTGTAATAATGAATTTAGTTAACTTCTCTGCCAGATGGTGAAGCCTTATGAAAGTTCGTTTTAATGTAAAATGCTACCCAAAACGTCCAACCTAGATTAATGAATAATAATTTCTTAAAGCACGACAAACATATCGGATAAAGGTGTCAAGCAAAAGGAACAGAAATGATTCTGATCGTCTTTGTTGTTGCGTCATAAATAATAATAATATTTTCGTTGTCTCAAATTTGCTTTAATCGTTTAATTCATTCAAAGAAATCATTACATAAATAAGACATAGTTGATAATTAATTATTTTTCCAATAATTTTTCCGCTTACATGTGCAGCGCTGGAGAAATTCAGGGCATATAGCGGTCGAACAGAATTCAAGAATTACCCTAACTAAATGGCCGAAGTGCGCAAGTGGTTAAATCAAGGGTAGTATCGAACTGCACAGCCTCCAAATCGTATTGTATGGCAAAAATGTAAAGTAAAAGTAAAAATTTCAAGTAAAAGTTATGACTCACCAAACATAACCTAACAAAAGTTATCTTTAGGCCGATGATTAAATTAAAAACATAAATTACCTTGTATTTAATAGAATAAAAATTTAGGTAACGTTAGGCTGGTTGAATGTTTTTTTTTACCTAATAAAGAATAGAGGGTTATTATAATTGCAGGAAACGTCCAAAGCAATTCTTAACAAAAGTGTAACATACAATTTATGACCAAATTCCTTCTCGTCATAAATAGCTTAAGCTGACGGTTAGTAAACTTGTTCATTTTGTGTGAAATAAAAATCCTTGCAGACCTTACCGCATGTAGTGTTAATACTCTCTTCCTTAGAGTTAACTAAAAGGCGGCTAGTACGATCAACCCTGCATAATTGACCTAAAGCCTAGAGCGGCTCAACCATGCCCCTAAGGACGACATAATTCGCTGACTAATATTTTGACCACTTGCGCAGTTCTATTCTTTAAACAAACGCCAAGGCCTCGCTGTAAAGTAATATAAGTATATTGTCCACAATATTCATTGAATATTGTCGAGCTCTCAGCTTTTCCTGAATTCGCTGTTTTTAACCAAAGACCACTTTCAAGGGCGTGTTTCAGTCAAATTATTACGTATTTTGAGGAAAACAAACAGAAACGTGGACAAAGGCGCTTTAAAAAAGCAATTTACTTGACCAAGCGATTTTTCTTGGCACGCTAGCGTGCGCAACGAAGCGCATAAATCGATTCGCAACTTGTAACAAGGCCTTGCACATTTACACAACGGACCGGCAGAAGTGTCGCGAAGGGGTGAGGCTTTGCATCGCAATGAGTCTGCTTAGTAAATCCCGCACGGGCGGAGCGGCGAAAGCCAGATGCATTGCTAAATAGTCTTTTAATGTTCTTAATTAAAAATGTGTTTCACTTAAAGATTTGCCGGATATAACGGGGAAACAATTTACTTTTTATAAAAATCCTCCTGCTTCCAGATACAAGTTAGACGCCTTTACCGAATTCAATTTCTGAGAACGTTAATAAGAAAAATGTTTCTAGATTTAGTCGCAGTTTTAAAAGTTATTAAGGAACGAACGGTCTTAACAAGTTCTGCCTAACTGGGTTAAAGTGGATTCAAGAACTAAATGGTTGAAGAAGAAATGTAAATATATGGTTTACTTATGCATGAGACTGTACAGCGGACTTATTACAACAAACAATACTTGGAATGAATACATTCGTGTTAAATACTTTGTCCCAATCGTCGAAATAAAATGAGACAAAATCAAATTAGTAGATTTTTTTTAGTTTTTTTATTATTATTATTAAAACTTGTCTTATTAGGCCAACGTCTCTGGCATTACCTTACCCTAAATACTCATATAAGTAAAGTGCCTATTAACTCTTTAGTTCTGGTCTGGACATTGTTATTACATATATTAGAACTAGCACAACACAACAGCATACCAGCTCAAATGGTTTGGTTCTCTTCAATATGCTAACCACGCTCTGGTTATCGAGAAGTTAAAGAGCCACTGCACTTGGATGAAAGTGAAGTCCCTTTTATGTTTTTGGCAATATTCTTAATTTCTTTTGTTATCGTCAGTATATTATCTTTGATTTTCAGATAGCAATGGGAATTGACCATATTTCTCAATAGCTTATTTTGCAACATCCGAAGAATATCTATACTACATTCCTTTGCACATCTCCACAGCTGACTGCCATATAGCCAAACTGGTTTCAAGTTCTTATTTCCTAACGTAATGAGAGGTTTGAGTTTCTACTCAAGAGCCAATAATATTTACGATATTTGATATTTAATTCCTCCTTCTTTTTCTTGATGTGGTGTTTTCATCTTAGTTTAGCATCTAGGTTCATACCTAGATATTTAGCATTATTTTCATAATTCCGTTAATATCCAGTAGTAGGGGATCTTTCAATATTTTATTTGTGAAGTTGATGTGAACTGTTTTCGCTTTAAACAAGCTAGTAGAAATAGTGAGAAATAGTAGAAGATAGGGGTATCTAGATACATCAGAGAGGGACATAATACGTGTCAGTCAAAGAAGTAGGGGGTTCGGTGGCTCCCTATGTGATAGGGAATACTGGCTGCGTATGAGTATGTGGACAGGGCTTTTTGTATGAACCTGGATCTTAGAATGGGTTTCTGGAAGAATGACAGGATGTCCTGTGTTACGAAAATCGTCTGTATGTAATGTTATATAAGTAAGGTAACCAAGATCAGAAGGACAGCCCCTGACAAAACAGTCCCTCCCACACATTCCTACAAGCAGCCATTGCCCAAGCAGATGCAGCAGATCCATGGGGGTTCCAAACCCCTTCCTTCCTATGACTGACTGACTTACAGAAGGACAATGTCAGGTAGAAGCAATGCGACGGACCGACGGGAGCTGATGCGGTTGAAATCAATCTTAGCTTCATTTCTGTGACAGCAAATTAAGCGATAGCACGATAAAATGTACTAAGAATTTGTACTTTCAGATCACTGATGTGATATCTTTAATTTAGTGTTTAAAGCATTCAATATTTTTCTGCTCAATTTAGTTTTTAAAATATTGAAAGAGTAGTGTCACCTACTATTTAGTCATATCGAGACAAAATGCGTCTCCAGGAGGATAGTCGGGACAACTATACACAGGTCTGAAATAAGGACGTTTGGACACATTATCTTTAATATACAGAAAAATGAAGCAATAATATCAATATTGTAAAATACCATAGTTGTAGCCATGTAAAGTAGTTTTTCAATTCCTTCTATCAGTTCACACTCTCCCACTCTCCTTATATATATATATATCGTTCACTCAATTTAAACTTGTAATGGATGACGTCGTGTTAATACAGTTTTTTTTTTCAAATAATAATTCATTAATTATATTTAATGAATTATTTTTAGTTTTACATGGGAGAAAACGTTTTCAGAAAAGAGGCAAGGTATGCAATATAGTAATTTTGTCCCATTTGGTTTAAAATGAATGATAACATAATATTGCATAAAACCGCTGATTTTAGGTTATAGGTTATATGGTAGAACAGCTGTTTTAACGCATAGGTTATGTTACTTTATTTATATAAATTGTAATTATATAATATAAATTATCTAGAATACAAATTTCTTTGTTAACCTATGTAAGAATTTACTTTTGTTCATAATACTTATTTATTGTTAAGAGTATTTAAGTTTATCTTTTCCTTAACAGTACACTTTTACGCACTTTTTGCTTGAACATCAACGACATACATGATACGTGTTTACTTTCATGTAATGTGTCTAGCTTTATGTGACATGTCAACCTTCGTGTGACGTGTCTACCTTTATATGACATGTCTTCCTTCATGGGATGTGTCTACCTTTATGTGACGTGTCTACCTCCATTTAAAGTATCTACCTTCGTCTTACGTGTCTACTTTCTTGTGTTGTGTCTACCTTCATATGACGTGCTTACCTTCTTGTGACAGGCGCCCTAACTATTGGAACCCTCCTGCCATGGCCCTGAAACGAGTCACCAAGAGATTTTAAGTGTCCTCAAAAAAAAATTAATAAAAATACAGGGTAAAGCAAAGCTCCCCCTGAACTGAAATTTACATCTGCAATACGACGGTCTTCCACGTATTCCTGTGTGACTTGTTAGTTTCGTCTTGAACTCTTCCAAATATTTAATCTCTTGGATTTCTCTTGACCGCACTGTTGCTATTTTACCCACTTCGACCCGTTCCACAAACGGATATTGTGCATTTCTAGGTTGCGTGACTGGACGCCGTGAGTCGGCAGTTAGGAACTGTCAGGAACTGTTGCACTGGCGCGAAGCAATTCTATATGCAAATGTTAGCTTCGGCACTCAAGTCTTCACTTGTTCCGGAGGCAGCTATTCAAGTTAGGCGTTTGTTCTAATTCCAGATTCACACAAGCGTGCCAACATTCCAAATAGCGTTGTCGTGTCGCATTACAATGATCTCTTGCCTTTATCGCCTGACTTGTGAGTATAAACTCAGTGGTGGCAGCCTTTCCTGGTATAAATCCAATGGCCGTGTAGACAAGAGCGACAGATATCAACAACTAATAAGTGGGACCAATGGTATCGAAACCTCCCTCAAACTTAGATTTAAGGTATTTAATTAAGAACCCTAACTTGCTCACCGAGATTGTTCTTGAATGAAATAAACATACATGAGGAAAGCGTGAAGGATAGCCATAGAAAAACAATAGGGCTTGTCGTAAAATGAAATATTGAACACCTTAAGAAAAAACCAAGAACAATAAAACAATTAAGGGCAGTTAAAAAAAAATGTTAGCAGTTGGAAAATGTATGATAAGTGCTGGAAAATAATCAAGGATATTCCTGAGGAAAGAAACCAATTATATTCTAGCAAGCTTCACTTTCCAAAGTAAAGGAGTTGTAACAAAATAAAGCTGATATATATTGAGAAAGAAAGATCAACATAGAAAAAGATTAATGGTGGGTTGTGAAAAGAAATTATTGTCGAAGAAGAATATTCATTTAAAACTTAAGAAAGAGAGTAACGGCAAATAAGGAAGGTTAGTCGGGATAAAAACGTATAATTATGTTGGGATGTGAAAAGGTTTAGTAAATCCTAATGTCAAGAGACTATTTGTAGCGCCTTTAAAGGAAAACAAGTGATATAAACAAAAATGTTTTAAACCAATTGTCATTTAGGTCAACAAAGGAATGTTTTATTTTAGTTACATTTTATTATATAATTACAATTTTAAAAAAATGAAGTAATATATCCAATGCGTTAAAACAACTGTTCTACCACATAGCATATAACATAAAATCAGCTTTTTTATGAAATCATATGTTATCACTCAAGTCAAATGGGACGAAATAGCTATATTGCATACCTTGCCCCTTTTCTGAAAAGTTTTACTCTCATATAACTAAATTTAATTAACGAAATAATATTTGAAAACCTGTATTAACTTTAAGTGTCATGCACTACAAGTTTTTAATAATGTGTTTCACCTTAAGGGGATGATTAAAAAGTATTTTATTCAAGATTCAAAATTTGAACAAGATTTATTTAAGGGGTGTATGAATGAGTAGAAGGAATTGAAAAATACTTTTCTATAGTTATTCAGAAAGATTCAGTCTCACGAGAAAAATTTTAAAAATTATATTTGAAAATAATAAATTGGATGTTTTACATTAAAAACATGAAATAAAACTAAAAACACCTAATTTAATAAAAGCCAAATTCTTTATTATTATGTAACTGAAAAGAAATGATTGCCTTTTTTGTGTTAAATGGTGCAATTTAGTTAAAACAAGATTTGTAATAAATATAGAAAATAAGGTTTAATTTAAATTATCTAACAGATATCTTCCTTAATTTTTACCCTAGCGTCACTACACACGTGTTACTCACTTGGGTGCGCCATTAGAACTTTATTCAACTTTGATATTATCTCTCCTATTCGTAATTAACTTCCGATTTGCATTAGAGTTTAATCTGAGAATTATAAAACAATTTCTCGTGACTCTGGTACTTTTATTCAGAATGATTTTTTTATTGATTTTGAATTCTGCTGAACAGAAAGTTTGTCCCCAAACATAATCCGTTCCACATGATGTCAGAGAATTTAATTTTAATACTCGCCTAACTAAAAACCAATGTTCTACACACCCCTATCTCATGATTTACTACGTGAGGCCTTCCCATTGCTCTTACCATCCGTCTGCAAAAACTTAAAATACAAGAAGTATTTCTTCGTTTACATGTTCTGAAACGAAAATTTTCGTTTACATTCAAGCCGAGTATAAAGTAATATAGTTATGAATTTATAGTATTTTGGAGAAGATATTGAGTTAACATTTGTCAAATTTTATAATCTAGCACTTGGGGGATGCTGGCTTGTGGAGGATGTCGAGAGGGTGGAGGTGTTCGCAGGTCATTTTCATAAACATCGACTCTTGGACTTCCGCTGATTCATTGGGTTGACTCAATATTTTGTTACTTATTAATAGTTTTTAATGTATTGAATAAATAGCAACAAATGTAAATAGGGCGTCACGGAAGCATGCTAATAGGATTGTCTAGGGTTTGGGACGGGTAGGCCACGACTCATGACCCCTACCTGATGTTTTATAGACAAATACCCAATTTCTACCTAAGATCCAAGTGCCGGCTTATAAAATTTTACCTATAGTGTGTTAAATTATAGATGATGAGCATGAAATGCTTGTGAGGGCTTAATCTCTATTGGGGGAGATGCGTATTGTTGCAATAGAGGACCTTCATATATGATTGGTCTCATGAAATGTTAAAATTCTATGAAAGTCTCTTGTAAGCGACACTCCCAAATCCAATTAATCTGTGTCTCTGGAGTCTTGCATCGGATAGTATGTGTAATTTGTGCTCGACAACTTCTGCCACACCTGACAAATATTGGTTGGCTGCCCTCGGGCAAACCCGCCAAATATTGATTGGCTACCCTCGGGCACTGCAAGAAGTATGATTCACCAACGCCATGATAGGTCTTGAGTTATGCCATTGCTTCAGCCAGGAAGAGGGGTTTAAGGGTCCGGTTCCTGACGCTCTTGTTAGGGAAGGTGGTAAAGAGAGGAAGAGACTAGCATGCAGGTTTTCTTTCGTCTGTAATAGGGAAGACTACGAATTGGAATAGATGTATGGATCCTGCTAGCAGAACTGAGTTTCCCTCTGTTTTGGGCATTACATCTTTGTGTCCTGATCTTTTGGCATACTCACTGTCACTGTGTTCAGTGTTGACGGAGGAACTGACACTCATATGTTAGTCTAATACCTCGACACAACGTACAAGGCCAAAGTATGAATGGTTGTGTTCCTATCTTCGTCAGAAGGAGTTCTTATGTCAATACTTCTTGTTGAGAGTCAGGGATCTCCCGGAGAAGTTTGTTAGTTTCCTTCTGAAGGATGTGGGAGTCTTAGGATCAAGATCAATGAATATTTAAGCCGTATCTCCAAGACTACCCTTGAGACATCTTACCGCCTGTGGCTACGAAGTTCTAGCCCATTAGTACGAAGCCGTGAGGGGAGATTTGTGGCCACACAAAGTGCTTTAACCCTCAACGGGCAGGTCTCCCAGTCCAGGGTTGCTGTTTGGCTAACAGACAAACAGTGTGTTCTGTGATTGTGTGTGTTTCAGTGCATCTATGTTGAACTTCGATGTTTACTTAGGAAGTACACACTGCCAATCTGTGATTATAATGCTCTAAGCTTTACACTTTCTGTTGCAGACTAAAGCGCACCTGGACATCCTTGCTGACGCGCTGCTTCGGTGGGCGAGAGGCCGCTAAGCCGCCACTAGTACCACGCAACCACCACAACACTTTCGGAGGGGATTTTGTTGAAACGGGAACATAAGAATGACAAATTTAATTATATACGACACATCAGTACATATTTTCCTAAACAAAAGAAATAAAAACCTAGTTAATACCAATGTACCTCGTCCGTTAGGCTCCTTCTGCTAAGAGCAGTTTAAGTTATGTATATTGACGTTCATCTTGTTTTGTGTACACTGTATTACCTTAACTATATTGAGGGGCGGTGGCCTCGTTTCCCCTAGAAACGTAGCCCCGCCCATTTTTATGAACGTTTTTTGTTCAATTTTTTATTCGATGTTTAATAATGCACTTTAAGAAAATCTATGTAATTAAAGCAAAGTCTAATGAAATGTGTAATATAATATTGTATATATATGTATTTCAGTGTGTATGTTTGCATACAATTTTGTTTGTTTGTAACTCGGGGTGACGTCCCACTGGCCTATTATATTAGAAACCCCTCTTGCTCCTGAGGGAGTTAGACAGGTAGGAAGCGGAAAAATACAAAAAAAGAATTATATTTTTTGTAAGAACAAATTGCACGGAACGTAATATTCCTACTATTTTCCACACACATCTAGTTAGGTTGTAAAAGTTCGTATTGATTAGATCTAAGTTAGAAGTTTTAGATTGAGTTATTGATTGATAAGACTGCGCGTTGTGCTCGATTGTAGATATATTGTGTTCACGTCGTTACAAACCGTTCCCAACTTGTTACTTAGAATTTAGAAAGATAAATACTTCTTGCTCACAAACTAGATATACGAGTCAGGGCTAATGGTTGGCGACATTGTCGTGTTCCTTGCGACACTAAATAAACAACTTCCAGTATGTTTCTCTTTCACTAACCACATCTGTGGTCAAGTGAAATGTGCTCTACATGTGGCCAGGAAGCACGACAGTGTCGCCAACCATAAAACTTAGATTTCACTGCATTTTTATTAGACTTGTGTATACTTTTCTTTATACTAGTCGCATAACATATAGTAATTAAGTGTTAAAGATTTTATTTATTAGTGTTTGTTATAATTTAAGAAAAGACATTTTATTTTAGCGTGTTCTAAAAGAGTAATTAACCATAAGTATGTAGGAGTGGTTTCCTGTATGTAGACATATTTGGCGCTCGGGTAGTAAATATTTCTGCTTTAGCTAATTCAAGACGCAATTATGGCGCCAGACGCTCGCCGCAGCGGGCGAGTTCTGGCGGTTTTCCCGCCATTTGTTCGCTTGAATACGGTGTCGATTGGATGCAGAGTTGCGAGAAGCAGAACAACGTCGGCTGTTTTGGGTTTAGTTGTAATTACGTTACTTATTTTGTACAACTGTGATATTAACTGTACAAAAAATTGTTATAAAGTTGTGGGTAGCTCGACAAGCGTGATAAAGTTATGGGTAGCTCCTGAAGCGTGCTGTCACTTACCAGGAGCCTCGGCATGTGACTGGCAATACAGTTATGTATATGTAGAAAGTAGAACATTGCGAGACATGACTTCCCAGACTGTACCAAGTTACATCGCAGCTGTAACACATCCCTCCTTACCACGAGCTCCGCCACGTGACTGGAAATACAGTTATGTATATGTAGAAAGTAGAACATTGCGAGACACGACTTCCCAGACTGTACCAAGTTACATGGCAGCTGTGACTCTTCCCTTCTTACGTCAAGTGATTGGCAGTACAGATATGTATATGTAGAAAGTAGAACATTGCGATACAAGACTTCTCAGACTGTACCAAGTTACATGGCAGCTGTGACTCTTCCCTTCTTACGTCAAGTGATTGGCAGTACAGATATGTATATGTAGAAAGTAGAACATTGCGAGACACGACTTCCCAGACTGTACCAAGTTACATGGCAGCTGTGACTCTTCCCTTCTTACGTCAAGTGATTGGCAATACAGGTATGCATATGTAGAAAGCAGAACATTGCGATACAAGACTTCTCAGACTGTACCAAGTTACATCGCACCTGTAACACTTTCCTCCTTACGCCAAGTGATTGGCAATACAGGTATGCATATGTAGAAAGCAGAACATTGCAAGACACGAACTCCCAGACTGTACCAAGTCGCATCGCAGCTGTAACACTTTCCTCCTTACCACGAGCTCTGCCAAGTGACTGGAAATACAGTTATGTAGGTGTAGAAAGCAGAACATTGCGAGACACGCCCTCCCAGACTGTACCAAGTTACATCGCACCTGTAACACTTCCCTCCTTACGCCAAGTGATTGGCAATACAGGTATGCATATGTAGAAAGCAGAACATTGCGATACAAGACTTCTCAGACTGTACCAAGTTACATCGCACCTGTAACACTTTCCTCCTTACGCCAAGTGATTGGCAATACAGGTATGCATATGTAGAAAGCAGAACATTGCGATACAAGACTTCTCAGACTGTACCAAGTTACATCGCACCTGTAACACTTTCCTCCTTACCACGAGCTCTGCCAAGTGACTGGAAATGCAGTTATGTAGATGTAGAAAGCGGAACATTGCGAGACACGCCCTCCCAGACTGTACCAAGTCACATCGCAGCTGTAACACATCCCTCCTTACCACGAGCTCCGTCAAGTGACTGGCAATGTAGTTATGTAGATGTAGAAAGCAGAACATTGCGAGACACGCCCTCCCAGACTGTACCAAGTCACATCGCAGCTGTAACACATCCCTCCTTACCACGAGCTCCGTCAAGTGACTGGCAATGTAGTTATGTAGGTGTAGAAAGCAGAACATTGCGAGACACGCCCTCCCAGACTGTACCAAGTCACATCGCAGCTGTAACACATCCCTCCTTACCACGAGCTCCGTCAAGTGACTGGCAATGTAGTTATGTAGGTGTAGAAAGCAGAACATTGCGAGACACGCCCTCCCAGACTGTACCAAGTCACATCGCAGCTGTAACACATCCCTCCTTACCACGAGCTCCGTCAAGTGACTGGCAATGTAGTTATGTAGATGTAGAAAGCAGAACATTGCGAGACACGACCTCCCGGCCTGTTCCAAGTTACATCGTAGCTTTTACATTTCCCTCCTTTAAACGATCAGGTTTCTGTTCTTTTATCGTAAACAGTTCACATAAACAGTTCTTGTATGATGTCATTTTATTTCTATTATGTTTATTTTATGATCGGGT
This sequence comes from Prosapia bicincta, assembly GCA_036971475.1. Taxonomy (NCBI): domain Eukaryota; kingdom Metazoa; phylum Arthropoda; class Insecta; order Hemiptera; family Cercopidae; genus Prosapia; species Prosapia bicincta. Next base: position 69,257,535 of record JBAIZL010000003.1, read on the forward strand.
TACGAAATGACTTGTAATGTCTTAAAATTGAGAATAAAAAAATGATGAACAAACAAAACAGCCAGTATCTCTCACAGAAGGTCCTTAGAGTAGGCTATGTATTTATAAGCATCTCTCCTAGTCTTGCATGGTTGATATTAAGCATTTAGAATAGATTTAATGTTATATCTATGTTTATATTAGGATAGAATTTATAAACCTTCAGTGACGATACTGGTTTTGGTGAATGTCCCTTCGTTTCATTCCCAAATATTTGATCTATGCACATTGTAATGCTTAACGTAGATTAGCGCGGGAATCAGAAGGGACATTTAACGCTTAGGGTTGGTAAATTTTCTAAACGCACCCATCGAGTTTAACAGGGTGAAAGTCTAAACGAAAAGAACAATGGGGGACGCGATGCCGTGTGTCCAGGGGCTGGGCTTTTCTCAACGACCCGCTTGGTGACTTCGGGGTTTGTTGCAGCCGTGTGCAGGGGTCGGACGATGCATCGCATCCTGAGCCACCGGCCTTTGCCCGCGGCCGAACCACTAAAAGAACCCCGAAGCCACCCAGTCGTCTTTGGAGGAAAGTTTCTACATGGCACCGCGTGCGGTCCCTATTGCTAGCGGGAATGCATGGTACAGATCTGGACAGACATCGGACGATAAGGGTTATTAAACTATATATTTTGTATTTTTAACAAATATTGTAACAAAATTAATTGTACTTTAAATCAAAGTCTATATTGTATTTAAGTTGTAAAATTTAGTTTAGTTGTTATTCAGTTGTTTACTCAATTGTTATAATTGTTTTTTATAAAGAATCCTGAAACAGTACAAAATTAATCTAATATTTAGAGATAAGAATAACAAAATGTGGCACTTTATTTTGTTTATCTGTTATAATCAACGCTACGAATAAAGGGAGTGTATTAAATATTGTTGAAAAAATGTATAATTTCATGATCTTGCGACTCAACAGAACTGTAGTAAAGTCGCCCTTCTCAGTCACGTGATATGCATTTTGCAAACGTTAAGTGCTTTGTAGTGGTATTACAGACTCGTGTTTTGTTTTATAATTACTGTTATTGTACCCTCTTAGAATCAGATGCCTGTTTGTGGTACGATGAAGTGAGGTTATGTTCTGTTCATTACTTGTTTATATGGGCGTACCTTGTACTGACTCTTGCCTAAACTGGTTAAGCGCTAGTTTAAAGGCTGTTTACAGGCTTGAAGTAGTTTTGTCCCCTACGTGTTTAAATTACTCCCAAAAATTGTATACGCTGGGGATAGTTAAGGAACATAAATTGTGTTTGTATAAATTGTATTTAGCAAAAACAAACGTAACTCTTCCCATATAAGAAAATAAAAACAAATTAAATTTTGAATTATTAAAGAATAATTCATTGGGCACTCCCTTGAAGGGTTTGCCTTCCTTTTCTCTTGGAATACACTGTTCCTGTCACTGTAAACATAAGAGAATACAAGCGCATTAATAAATAACTGTTCCATAACTTTATTTAGTTTGCAATAATAAGGTTGCATCAGACAAGCACTGTAGACAGTTAACACTAGCGACATCTTTTATTAGAAAAACTATTTATTTAGTACATCTCTGAAGAGCTTACTAAATACAGTAAATTGTTTCTACTCCCCCACGTACAGGCACCGGCTCTAAGAGGATTCCAGTTATAGCATAGATGCAATGTTATTGTTACATCTAGTTAAGTTTTTCCCTTGCGATGCAATAGCTAAACGTTCAGTTGCCTTGAATAAAAACGAAACAAATTAGTTTAGAGTTGATGAAAGGATTTTTAATCTGTTCAAATTGCCTTAAGAGACAAGCTAGAGCAGATAGACGTGAGTGTGGTTAGGTTAGGTAGGTTAGCAGGCACACGCTCAACAGGGCCTAAGTTTGTGCATTTATTTCTCGGGTTCTTGTTGTAAAGTGATGAAATTATCACTTTTTATTTCTTTTGCACTTGTTAAGCATCTGTTCGTTTCTCCAAACAGCGACAAATAATATCAAGTTATCAGACATTTTTTTTGTAAACGTAAAAGATATATCAGTATCATTAAAAAAATGACGGTTTATGAAATAAAAATTAAACAAACATGTGTTCTTACTTATACTACATACTCGGCCGTTATTTCAGTCTGCTAATAACTTCGAAAACAAATCATTTTATAACTGATTTCAATACAGTTCTTGATAAAAGCTGAAATGTAATTTAAAACGTTATTCTATTCCGATGGCCTTGATAGCATTAAAGACTAAATGAATAGCTAATTAAAATTATTGTAGCTTCGTTTGGACAAAAAATATTACAATTTGTGATAAAATATATTTTAAGCGTGAATAGCCTAGCATTTTGAAACTTTCTGTCTCAGTGACCGCACATTAACAACGCTCTTATAGTGCCTATGCATGTTAAACACAATGATAGAATAGATACAACGACCGGCAGAAAACTGGAAATTTCCATTTTATGAATCCTTCTCTGACCACATCAACCTTAATATCACGCTTAATTAGGTGCCTAATCCCAATGCTCTAAGCACATTATCCACTTATGGATACTCACCATATATTCCAGTACTCTAGACACTTCATCCTAAATGTCACGCAAATAGATACCGCATCCTGCATTCCAGTGCTCTAGACACTGCGTCCGAAATGCCACGCAACTAGATACCTTATTATACATTCCAGTGCTCTAAGCATATTATCCTAAAGTTGATGCTTAACTGGTTACCTCATCCTGCATTCCAGTGCTCTAAACACTCTGTCCTAAATGTCACGCAACTAGATACCGCATCCTGCATTCCAGTGCTCTAGACACTTCATCCTAAATGTCACGCAAATAGATACCGCATCCTGCATTCCAGTGCTCTAGACACTTCATCCTAAATGTCACGCAACTAGATACCTTATTATACATTCCAGTGCTCTAAGCATATTATCCTAAAGTTGATGCTTAACTGGTTACCTCATCCTGCATTCCAGTGCTCTAAACACTCTGTCCTAAATGTCACGCAACTAGATACTTTATGGTACATGCCAGTGCTCTAGACACACTACCCTAGAGTTCATGCTTAACTGAATACCTCATCCCACATTCCATTGCTCTACACACTTCATTTTAAATGTCACACAACTATATACCGCATCCTACATTCCAGTGCTCCAGACACTTCGTCCTAAATGCCACGCAACTAGATACCTTATCATACATTCCAGTGCTCTAGGCATATTACCCTAAAGTTCATGCTTAACTGGTTACCTCATCCTGCATTCCAGTGCTCTAAACACTCTGTCCTAAATGTCACGCAACTAGATACTTTATGGTACATGCCAGTGCTCTAGACACACTACCCTAGAGTTCATGCTTAACTGAATACCTCATCCCACATTCCATTGCTCTACACACTTCATTTTAAATGTCACACAACTATATACCGCATCCTACATTCCAGTGCTCCAGACACTTCGTCCTAAATGCCACGCAACTAGATACCTTATCATACATTCCAGTGCTCTAGGCATATTACCCTAAAGTTGATGCTTAACTGGTTACCTCATCCTGCATTCCAGTGCTCTAAACACTCTGTCCTAAATGTCACGCAACTAGATACTTTATGGTACATGCCAGTGCTCTAGACACACTACCCTAGAGTTCATGCTTAACTGAATACCTCATCCCACATTCCATTGCTCTACACACTTCATTTTAAATGTCACACAACTATATACCGCATCCTACATTCCAGTGCTCTAGACACTTCGTCCTAAATGCCACGCAACTAGATACCTTATCATACATTCCAGTGCTCTAGACACTTCGTCCTAAATGCCACGCAACTAGATACCTTATCATACATTCCAGTGCTCTAGGCATATTACCCTAAAGTTCATGCTTAACTGGATACCTTATCCTGCATTTCAGTGCTCTAGATACTGCGTCCTAAATGTCACGCAACTAGATACCTTATCATACATTCCAATGCTCTAGGAACATTATTTTAAAATTCATTCTTAATTGGATACCTAATCCTACATTGCAGTGCTCTAGAAATTTCGTCATAGATGTCACACAACTAGATACCTTATCATACATTCCAATGCTCTAGGAACATTATTTTAAAATTCATTCTTAATTGGATACCTAATCCTACATTGCAGTGCTCTAGAAATTTCGTCATAGATGTCACACAACTAGATACCTTATCATACATTCCAATGCTCTTGGCACATTATCCTGAAGTTCATGCCTAACTGGATATCTGATCCTACATTCCAGTGCTCTAGACACTTCGTCCTAAATGCCACGCAACTAGATACCTTATCATACATTCCAGTGCTCTAGGAACATTATTTTAAAATTCATTCTTAATTGGATACCTAATCCTACATTGCAGTGCTCTAGAAATTTCGTCATAGATGTCACACAACTAGATACCTTATCATACATTCCAATGCTCTTGGCACATTATCCTGAAGTTCATGCCTAACTGGATATCTGATCCTACATTCCAGTGCTCTAGACACTTCGTCCTAAATGTCACGCAACTAGATACCTTATACATTCCAATGCTCTAGGAACATTATTTTAAAATTCATTCTTAATTGGATACCTAATCCTACATTGCAGTGCTCTAGAAATTTCGTCATAGATGTCACACAACTAGATACCTTATCATACATTCCAATGCTCTTGGCACATTATCCTGAAGTTCATGCCTAACTGGATATCTGATCCTACATTCCAGTGCTCTAGACACTTCGTCCTAAATGTCACGCAACTAGATACCTTATCATACATTCCAATGCTCTAGGAACATTATTTTAAAATTCATTCTTAACTGGATACCTAATCCTACATTGCAGTGGTCTAGAAATTTCGTCATATATGTCACACAACTAGATACCTTATCATACATTCCAATGCTCTTGGCACATTATTTTAAAATTCATTCTTAACTGGATACCTAATCCTACATTGCAGTGCTCTAGAAATTTCGTCATAGATGTCACACAACTAGATACCTTATCATACATTCCAATGCTCTTGGCACATTATCCTGAAGTTCATGCCTAACTGGATATCTGATCCTACATTCCAGTGCTCTAGACACTTCGTCCTAAATGCCACGCAACTAGATACCTTATCATACATTCCAGTGCTCTAGACACATTATTTTAAAATTCATTCTTAATTGGATACCTAATCCTACATTGCAGTGCTCTAGAAATTTCGTCATAGATGTCACACAACTAGATACCTTATCATACATTCCAATGCTCTTGGCACATTATCCTGAAGTTCATGCCTAACTGGATATCTGATCCTACATTCCAGTGCTCTAGACACTTCGTCCTAAATGCCACGCAACTAGATACCTTATCATACATTCCAGTGCTCTAGACACATTATTTTAAAATTCATTCTTAATTGGATACCTAATCCTACATTGCAGTGCTCTAGAAATTTCGTCATAGATGTCACACAACTAGATACCTTATCATACATTCCAATGCTCTTGGCACATTATCCTGAAGTTCATGCCTAACTGGATATCTGATCCTACATTCCAGTGCTCTAGACACTTCGTCCTAAATGCCACGCAACTAGATACCTTATCATACATTCCAGTGATCTAGGCACATAATTCTAAATTGTATACATAACTGGATACCTCACCATACACTCCAGTGCTCTTGAATAAGGATATTAATACGAGGATATCCCTTAATATGATGTTTCACTGGGTACCTTATCGTATATTTCAGGTGTTTACTACGATATCTAAATTAAACGAGATTTGAGTATTTTACCATATCGTTGTTGGTATATTGTCCTAAATCCTATTGTATAAGGCCATCAGTAATTCCAAGCTAGTCACAAAAGTTCCATTTAGCTGTGAAAGTTGTTTTTGTATTTGTTATAATTGTTGAAGAAAATGTATTATGCATTATTAAAACGTTTTAGAAGTTAAGGGTTAGTTATATTTATTCTTAATGTTTTTGTGATGAATAATACAGGACTATGTAGTGCTAAAATTGATAATTGTTTATTTAGATAGATAGAGTTGAGAGACGAGAAAATGTACTTATTTACAGAATATAGTTTGGAACCTGTTTAACAATACAGGACTATGTAGTGTTAAAAAGTAATAATTGTTTATTTAGATAGATAGAGTTGAGAGACGAGAAAATGTACTTATTTACAGAATATAGTTTGGAACCTGTTTAACAGTGCGTGTCACAATCGAGCACAACCTGACTATTAAGCCTACATAATACTGGTTCCAATTCAAAGCCTAGCCAATTGTAATACGTTCCCTATGTTCCCTGTTGACAGCACAACGCTTAACTCTTTACACTGTGCTCTACTCGCTTACTCCCTTAGTTACACCTTTTTCTTACTCCAGTTTTTACTCTCCCATTTGTTGGTTTTTATGCACTAAGACTTTTTAATAAACGAATAATGATAATGCACATACACCAATCTTTTTTTTAATAAATGTTCTTTTTTATAATAAAATTTATAAAAATCTATAAATATTATACACATGTATGTTGATGTTTGAAGCACTATTTTACTAGCACGTTATATACAATATATAATATTTTACTTATATAAAGAAGTGCACTGTAACAATATTGTGATACGTGAGATGAATCCTGCCACGTTTTGTAAAGGTTATATTATGCACGCCCTACAGCACTATGCAACATTGTTTCATTGTTTTGTTGGTTTAATAAAGCGAATGGGTTCATATTATTGTTAGTATCTGTGTGTATGCATCTTTATTTTATTATTTCTTTTTCTCACTTTTCTCCTTATCTCTAACCGCTTTACAAGTAGTACAACTAAGCATGTTTTATTCTCGCTATGTTGGAGTATGTTGACTGCTGACGGTTACCAATGATATGCTCAAACTTGATATTTTGGAAAGAATGAAAATCCCTTCAGCAGAGATTGTTTATTTTCACTAAACCTTACAAAATGAGCCTCAATTTTCTTCACCTTTATTCCTTTCGTTGTTGTTTACCACTGTTTGTTGTTATGTAATCAGAAGGAGTTGCATTATCTCATGTAAGATACTTGACTAGACTACTAATATGGAATGTGTTATTTCATTGTACTGTGCGATACATATCATATTATATAAATATATTATTCAAAAGTATTGTTCGTTATACAAAAACCCACTCGTCAAGAAAATACAAAAAAACTTTTAAAATTACAAATTTAGTTATTTCATTACATTCACTCTTTCACCTAAAACCAAGTTCTGTCGAACTGTTTTAAAGGTTTTATATTATTTTCTCAACATCACAACAGGTATTTTTTTTTAATTGAGGACGTCCTATCATTACTGCTATTTATAGTTTATACATATACCTACGTCCTTTCATAGCTATTGTTTGTATTTTAAACAAAAAAATACAACTAGGACATCATTTACCTTTCTTATTCAATAGTTTGGACAGAAAAATTAAAAAATTGCGTCCTTTCACTTCTGTTTATTTGTTAACAGAAAGGTTCAATAAGGACGTTCTTTCAGTTTAAAATGAAAGCACAACGATTCTTTGAGCTTAGCTTGTGAGCAAATATTCTTTGAGCTTAGCTTGTGAATTTATGTTAAACATAAATAAAAACTTACACAAAACTCACAAAAATCATTTATTAACTCAGAGTTGTAAGTTAGAGTTTGTAGTAGTAACACTCACTGATGATGATGACTTGGTCATTGAAACGCGTATGAGTTAATAAATTATTAATTTGTGAGTTGTGTGTATGTTTTTATTTATTTTTAGCTTGTGAGGTTATGTTAAAATAAATAAAAGACATACACAAAACTCACAAATTAATCATTTATTGACTCACACGCGTTTCTATGACAAGGACATCATCATCAGTAAGTGTTGCTACTACAAACTGTAAATTACAACTCCTGTGGCTGTAAGTTAGAGTTTGTAGTAGCAGCACTTACTGACGAAGATGACGTTGTCATTGCAACGCCTATGAGTCAATAAATCATTAATTTGTGAGTAGTGTGTGTGTGTCTTTTATTTGTTTTAAAATGAAAGATTCAACAATGATGTTTTTCCCCGCCACTATTATACATCAGTTTAAATAAACTATTTCTACAAGGAGGTACTTCTGCTACTTCTATTAATTAGTATAAGCGGAAAGATACATCTTTACACCACTCCTGTTCATTCTTTTACACATAAAATGTTCAACAAGGACGTATTTCCAACGCTCTTGTTTGTTAGTTTGAACTGAAGGATCAGAAACGAGTTCCTTTCACCACTTTAAAAAGAAAGACCTCTCACCAGAGGTTTTCTAGTTTGTTGGAAGAGATTGAAAAGGTAAGTGCGTTTAAGCAAGTAACAAAGTGAGCAAGTATCTGGAAAAGTGGATTATTTAAAATGGACAGAAAACCTAACGTTACTGTAGCGATGTCTTTTATATTCTTAGAAAATTATATACGAGTAGTATTAGACGTCATACGATGTTATGACGTATGGCAAGCATTTATTTTAGAAAGCACCATTTTTAACAAACGAAAGGTTCAACAATGAAGATATTTTTACAACCTTTCTCGTCTGAGTGATAACCTTATAGACTAACATATGTTATTCCTCGAATAATATATACAGTATAGAGTGGTGTAACTGTGAGTTTCTTTTTGTGGATAACACCGTTTTTTTGTGGTATCGCTATTTTTATGATATCCGATTTGTGTAGAAACCTAGTTTGAGTTAACAACACATCCCTAGTGATTCAGACTAAGGTTAAACAAAACAGGAATTTTAATATTCATTTTTATCGGTTTTTTTACAAATTAACGTACCTCTTAGTTATATCACCCTACACTGCATATGTTATTCTTATTGTATAGAAATCTCGTTTGTGTTACCAACACATTACTATGAAACGTTAAAAAATCAAAAGTGAATTTTAAATTATTTTATTAATATTTAACAAGTAACCGATCATTATATTTATGTCCCTCTATGCTCCATATGTAATATTGGTTATGTAGAAACTTCGATTCAGCTACCAACTCATTACTACTAAATCAAAACAAATGCTCAATAAAAAACTTAATTTTAATATTAATTTTTATCGCATTTTTACAAAATAATGAGCTTTACAGTAATATCAAGTATGGTTATAATGTTATTCGTATTATGTAGAAACCTTGTTTGAGTTACCAACACATTACTACTGAATTTTTTTTTTAATAAAAAAGTAACTTTTTAATTAGTTCAAATAGTATTTTACGAGTAACCCATCATTATATTTATATCACCCTATGCTGCATATCTTATTTTGCTTATGTAGAAACCTAGTTTGAGTTAACAACAAATTGCTACTAAATGAAACAAAGGTTCAAAAAAAGGTTTTTATTGTTCTTTTTTAATAATATTTAGCGGAATAACGATCCCTAAAGCTACATCACAATATTATGCTTATGTTATTCTTGCTATGTAGATACAATATATGAGTAACAACAAATTGCTACTAAATGAAACAAAGGTTCAAAAAAAGGTTTTTATTATTCTTTTTTAATAATATTTAGCGGAATAACGATCCCTAAAGCTACATCACAATATGATGCTTATGTTATTCTTGCTATGTAGATACAATATATGAGTAACAACAAATTGCTACTAAATGAAACAAAGGTTCAAAAAAAGGTTTTTATTATTCTTTTTTAATAATATTTAGCGGAATAACGATCCCTAAAGCTACATCACAATATGATGCTTATGTTATTCTTGCTATGTAGATACAATATATGAGTAACAACAAATTGCTACTAAATGAAACAAAGGTTCAAAAAAAGGTTTTTGATTATTCTTTTTTAATAATATTTAGCGGAATAACGATCCCTAAAGCTACATCACAATATGATGCTTATGTTATTCTTGCTATGTAGATACAATATATGAGTAACAACAAATTGCTACTAAATGAAACAAAGGTCCAAAAAAAGGTTTTTGATTATTCTTTTTTAATAATATTTAGCGGAATAACGATCCCTAAAGCTACATCACAATATGATGCTTATGTTATTCTTGCTATGTAGATACAATATATGAGTAACAACAAATTGCTACTGAATGAAACAAAGGTTTAAAAAAAGGTTTTTGATTATTCTTTTTTAATAATATTTAGCGGAATAACGATCCCTAAAGCTACATCACAATATGATGCTTATGTTATTCTTGCTATGTAGATACAATATATGAGTAACAACAAATTGCTACTAAATGAAACAAAGGTTCAAAAAAAGGTTTTTGATTATTCTTTTTTAATAATATTTAGCGGAATAACGATCCCTAAAGCTACATCACAATATGATGCTTATGTTATTCTTGCTATGTAGATACAATATATGAGTAACAACAAATTGCTACTGAATGAAACAAAGGTTTAAAAAAAGGTTTTTTATTATTCTTTTTTAATAATATTAAGCAGAATAACTATCCCTAAAGCTATATCACACTATGATGCTTATGTTATTCTTGCTATGTAGATACAATATATGAGTAACAACAAATTGCTACTGAATGAAACAAAGGTTCAAAAAAAGGTTTTTTATTATTCTTTTTTAATAATATTAAGCAGAATAACTATCCCTAAAGCTATATCACACTATGATGCTTATGTTATTCTTGCTATGTAGATACAATATATGAGTAACAACAAATTGCTACTGAATGAAACAAAGGTTCAAAAAAAAGGTTTTTTATTATTCTTTTTTAATAATATTAAGCAGAATAACGATCCCTAAAGCTATATCACATAATGATGCTTATGTTATTCTTGCTATGTAGATACAATATATGAGTAACAACAAATTGCTACTAAATGAAACAAGTTTCACTGAAACGTAATGTTATGATTCATTTTAATATGATTCTACAAAATAACTACCCTTAAAGCTATATCACACTGGTGCATATGTTATTCTTGCTATGTAGATACAATATATGAGTAACAACAAATTGCTACTAAATGAAACAAGTTTCACTGAAACGTAATGTTATGATTCATTTTAATATTATTCTACAAAATAACTACCCTTAAAGCTATATCACACTGGTGCATATGTTATTCTTGCTATGTAGATCCAAATATGAGTAATATCAAATTGCTACTGAATGAAACAAAGGTTCAAAAAAAGGTTTTTTATTATTCTTTTTTAATAATATTTAGCAGAATAACTATCCCTAAAGCTATATCACACTATGATGCTTATGTTAGTCTTGCTATGTAGATACAATATATGAGTAACAAGAAATTGCTACTGAATGAAATATGGGTTCAAAAAAATTAATTTTATTATTCATTTTGATTATTATTTTGCAAAATACCACACACAAGCCATATGTTATTCTTGTTATGTAGATACAAAATATGAGTTAACAACAAATTGCTACTGAATGAAACATAGGTTCAACAAAAAGTAATTTTATTATTAATTTTTAATATTATTTTGCAAATATTTATAATATTACGATCCTTAATATTATACCCCACACATACCATATGCTATTCTTGTTAAATAGAAGCCTAGTTTTAGTCAACACATTGCTACTGAATGAAACAAAGGTCTAATGGGAGCATTCCTTTGTGATCAGTGCTTTACATTGAAGGAACTTTGGGATTCCATTACACTTTATGGAAGAACTACATCTAATTTCCTGCAAGTGACTCATTGGCAAGAGACATGCTTCCTAAACTAAGTGACTTCATCAATATTCATCATACACCAGCTATAACTTACTTTAACAGTAGCCTGCCTCTGATCCAATATTCGTTGTATAAATAATGATTCAGCCCTTCAAACAAGCATGTATACAGCAAATTGCCTTTAGTGCATACATTATATAACCAATATCTTTCGGTTGTTTTTTTATTGCGTTCTTGGCTTCATAGGCCTACGAAGGACTGTGAAAATAGCTAGGATTACTTAGGGACATATCCTGTGGAATTATATGTCTTCCTATTTCTTAATAAAACGAATGTTCGTATTCATTCTAGTATAAGCATTTACTTTTAATTTTTTTTCAGGCCCTTCTATTTCTTCTCACTCTCCTTATTTATTTACACACACACACACACATATATATATATATATATATATATATATATATATATATATATATATATATATATATATATATATATATATATATATATAAGAACATAAGTTAAAATACAAATGTAAGAATTATAATTGAATTCAATTATAATTCTTGTATTTGTATTTTGACTTATGTTCTTTATTAATACACAAGAATACATATTGCGATATATATATATATATATATATATATATATCGCATACACTCAAGTTCAAATACACTTTTTAAACTTGTAGTGAATGAAACTTGATGTTTATATAGTTCGTTTAAAATATTAATTCATTAATTGTATTTAAAATGAATTAATTTTAGTTTTATATGAGTAGAAAACGTTTTTCTCCTAAAAAAGGGTAGGGTTTGCAATATGGTTATTTCGCCTCATTTGGTTTAGAATAAGTGATAACATATGATTTCATAAAACAGCTGATTTAATATTATAGGTATAGTCTATATTTTAGAACAGTTGTTTTATTGCATAGCACATGTTACTTAATTTACTGTATATTAAATATAATTATTAAATTCCTTCTAATAGCTCACACTATCCTGATACATAATTTTTACAAATTTTCAATCGTTAATGAAATACGTTTTTATTCATCCAATCAAGTTCAAATAAACTGGTTTAAATCTATAGTGAATGGACATTGATGTCAATACAGTTTTTTTACAAATATTTAAAAAATAATTGAATTTAAAAATTTGTAGGGTTCAGCCGGATTCGAACTGATAACTTTCATGTTCGAAATCATGTCTTGGAACTCCGACAACTTTCCAATATTTAGAAATATATTTCTCAGAGATATATATCTGGTAGGATATATCTGGTATATCTGGTATATATATATCTGGTAAGATCCGACCTCTGGTTGTCGTCGAAACCATTATGTACAACCATAAACCGTTGCCATGGTTACCACAAAATATTATAAATAGTGCTCTAGGGTAACTAAAAATATTGTTTTCTCTGTTAACCTCAGTAGGAATTTACCAATTTTTTTTTTTATTACTTGTTTAGTGAAAGTAACTAATAAAATTTCTTCGTTGACTGCAGTAGGAAATATTGAATTTAAAAAATTGTGTTTGTATGTGTGGGGGTTGGTGTATGATGTATGTATGCGTGAGGGGTGTAATTAGGAATGGACTTTAAAGAATACTGCTGTATATTACTTGTTTGTGTTTTTTTAAACAATTTTATATACTCAATGGTAAATGCTAAAACAATTCACTCTAAGTTTTACTAAACACTAGTTTATTAAAACAAACAGACTAGTTTCGAGGACGATGTCGAATTCATCAGTGCTTGGCTGCTACTGATGAACACGAGTGTGAGTTGTACCCAAGCCTGATGAAGGCGACATCGTTGTCGAAACTAGTCTGTTTCTATTAATAAACTAGTGTGTAGTGAGGTTTATACTGAACGGTTTCATATTTAGAGTTTGGAATTGTTCTTACTAGCTAAGCTCTGATTAACTTCAAATATTTTGTATACTAAAGCAATGTATTCATTGGACTGACTTTCCTCACTAACCTATGGTTATATCACACTATGTAGATCTAGGTCTATTATCTATCTATCTATCTATCTATCTATATATATATATATATATATATATATATATATAACAGTTTATTTGAACTTGATTGGATGAATAAAAACGTATTTCATTAACGATTGAAAATTTGTAAAAATTATGTATCAGGATAGTGTGAGCTATTAGAAGGAATTTAATAATTATATTTAATATACAGTAAATTAAGTAACATGTGCTATGAAATAAAACATCTGTTCTAAAATATAGACTATACCTATACTATTAAATCAGCTGTTTTATGAAATCATATGTTATCACTTATTCTAAACCAAATGAGGCGAAATAGCCATATTGCAAACCCTACCCTTTTTTAGGAGAAAAACGTTTTCTACTCATATAAAACTAAAATTAATTCATTTTAAATACAATTAATGAATTAATATTTTAAACGAACTATATAAACATCAAGTTTCATTCACTACAAGTTTAAAACGTGTATTTGAACTTGAGTGAATGCAACACAAGTATTTTATTAAGGACTTAAAATTTGAACAAGATATCTATGTATATATATATATATATATATATATATATATATATATATATATATATAATGGTAATTATTTTAATTTTTACTCTAGTTGTCCATAATTATTTGCTTCCAATAAATACAAAAATATACTTGAGCACTTCTAACTAGGAAACATAAATAACTCACTGTTATGTGACAAACTCTACTTTAATTTTCTTTTTTAAAAGTGTTTACTAAACAACTACAACACAATTACCTAGCTGAACTCAAGTCTTAATTAATGCTTAATATTTAATAATACAATTTAGTTATTGTTACTCTGGGTCTTTTAAGAGGTTACTGTAATCTGGATAATCGATTGACGACAACTTTATAACGAGTCTTTGATAAAACCTAATTATACTCTGAATATTTAAACTTTGAAAATCTGTTTTGCAGGTTGGCTGAAATACCTAATTATTACAGTAAAATAATGTATTAAATTTATATCTGTGGCTCACAGAACGTGCGTAATTATCCTAGGACTTTCTTACTGTTGAGATGATGGTATTTCTCGGACTCGCCTTCTCGCTCTCTGCACCTCGAAGATTGGTCGGCCGTTCTTCGACTCGCTTCTATGCACTACTTTCTTTACACTTTGATTCTTTTAATAACTTTGCTTTGTTATTCTAAATTTCCCCTTTCCCCAATAAATTTATCGCTTTGTTACTCATTCGTCCTTCCACCGGCGAATTTCGGGATCGTCACCCTTTTACTCGCGTTCCTCTCGCACTAGCGTCCTATTCCCCCATCTAGTGATTTTCATCCAATCACAAAACACTTTTTCCAGTACAACCAATACCATCTGAGCTTTGACCTATAGTTTAAAAATGTTTACCATTACTTGACGGTTAACTTCAGTCAATGCAATAAAAAAACCTTTTCTAACGGTATTTTCCGACCCTCTAACGCCGTGATTCTTTTAACACACAACAAAAAATTAATTAGTGATTCTACGCACGTTAAAAGTCAACATTATTTATTATTTTATGTTTACAACTACCTATGTAAGGTGCCGCCCTTTGTCTGCATTTTAAGACTTGAGTTCTATATTCTAACTAAGAAATATGTATGTTACAATATGTATATGTGTGTGTGTGTATATATATATATATATATATATATATATATATATATATATATATATATATATATTCTTTAAAATAAACTGATTTCAGAACAGAACGACGAAATTTATATTAATTAGGGAAGAGCCCAAAAATCAGGTCCGTTCAGACTCAAAAAAGGCGCCAACCTTAATTCTACATTAAAGGCGCCAAGTCCCTCCCTGAAGGCGCGTGCTCAGTTCTGTAACTTCCATTAGTGCAGTAACAAGTTAAATCTCGGATTTGATTGGAAAATCTCAACGAATATTGAACTATATTTTGCGTAATGATACAAACGATTACTCATTCGGTGTGACTAAGGTTTTAATCTAATCACAAACATCAACTTCGATAGGAAGATTTACGGTATATCGATCCTATTTAGTCACTTCGCCCACAATTTACAAAATGAGGTTTTAAATAGTAATTTTAAATCCCCAGGTACGTAGAATATTTGTCCACTATAAAGGCGTATTAATGTTGCTATGTTTACTACGAAATTTTTCAAAATTGCGAGTCGTAGAAAAACGATCCTCATAAAACATATATTTACATGTAATGATATTAAATGTGGACAGTTTCTTTCAACTTCTCAAATCAATTGACCATCTTACTCTCAGAGGAACTCTAGTGCAATTTTGTAGGTTCGGTGCCAACGGAACCGCACTTGCCCATGAGACAGTCCCAGCCTTCCAAAAACCCTTAGGGGAAAATATCTTACAATACTTGACATGTAATATAAACCAAGCTTTTTAAAGTCAATTCCTATTTAGCTCATGAAAGAAATATTTTATTTTAATAAATAATTACAATAAATATAAATAAAGTAACAACCTATGTGTTGAAACAGCTGTTCTAACACATTGCCCTCAACATTAAACCAGCTGTTTTATTAAATCATATGTTATCACTTATTTTAAGACAAATGAGACGAAATAACCTTATCGCATACCTTGCCTCTTCTGTGAAACGTTTTTCTCCCATATAAAACTAAAATTATTTAATTAATGAATTAATATTTGAAAATACTGCATAAACATCAAGTGTCATCGCCTATAAGTTTGAAAATTTTATTTTAACAAGATTATATATATATATATATATATATATATATATATATATATATATATATATATATATATATATAAGCCAACGAAAAGCTTTGAATTGTAAATTCAATTATAATTCTTGTATTTGTATTTTGACTTAGTTCTTTATTAATACACAAGAATACATATTGCGATATATATATATATATATATATGTATATATATATATATATATATATATATATATATATATATATATATATATATATATATATATATATATATATATATATATATTTATATATATATATATATTTGTTAATTAGTTAATATATTTATTAGCTATATTACAAGAAAACATATCACTATATTTAATGTATTAATATATGTATATATATATATATATATATATATATATATATATATATATATATATATATAAGGAAAATTTGAAGTAATAGAACAGTATGATCTGATAAATTGGAAAAAAGGGCCCTGTAATTAGTTTAAACTTCCTGTGACGCATGGTCTTTAACACGACTAAAAACATACAAGTAATAGATAATCTACAACAAAAAGAAACAAACAAATTAACAATGTTATAAAAATAATAATAATAATTTAAATTTATGTTATTTGCTACTTAATTGTGTATTTGTTAATTTTGATAGGTTTTGTTTATTTTTATTGTCAGTTGTCAGTTATTTGTGTTTTTGTATACAAAAAATATATGGTCCCTGGATGATAAAAACTAACCTCTTTGTTTCCAGCAATTCATCAGATCACATTGCAAAGTGTTATCAACATTTTGGAACGGTTTTATACGTTTAAAACCACCATCCTATATGAAGGATAGGTGTAGACTGTAACTATATATAAATTAAGGTACGGACATAAAACCCCTCTTTGAGGATATAAGGGGGGGAGCATTGTGTCCTGTATAGATTCACCAGTGCACTCTGGCACATAGATTGAAGCTACTGTTAATGTATGGATATCACTCATGATGGCAACTTACTTGCGGAAACATGTTTGATTAATTTAATCATACTTCTTTATAAGTTTTGAGTTTAGTTTATGGTAATAGCAAGATACTCAAGCTGAGAATGTATATTCACCCCAAACGCGTATCGATTACTTCTCTATCGTCATCAGTAAAAATGGTTCAAAATGCATAAAAATAATGAAGGTTGAAAAAAGTGTATTTGCTATAAAACGTATTTCCCTCTGCAGACTCTCTTAATGTTGTCTGTTGTACCTTAATACATGGCACGTACTATTGGATGAAAATAGAAGACGGAAAGGTTATTTACATGAATACTGGCAAGGGAAATACCCATCTTACTACATGGCACGTACTATTTGACGAAAATAGACGATGGAAAGGTTATTTACATGAATACTGGCAAGGGAAATACGCATATTACTACATGGCACGTACTATTGGACGAAAATAGACGACGGAAAGGTTATTTACATGAATACTGGCAAGGGAAATACCCATCTTACTACATGGCACGTACTATTTGACGAAAATAGACGACGGAAAGGTTATTTACATGAATACTGGCAAGGGAAATACGCATCTTACTACATG
Organism: Prosapia bicincta; assembly: GCA_036971475.1. Classification (NCBI taxonomy): domain Eukaryota; kingdom Metazoa; phylum Arthropoda; class Insecta; order Hemiptera; family Cercopidae; genus Prosapia; species Prosapia bicincta. The sequence continues at coordinate 69,275,549 of JBAIZL010000003.1, forward strand.
GCACGTACTATTGGACGAAAATAGAAGACGGAAAGGTTATTTACATGAATACTGGCAAGAGAAATACTGGGCGATTAGCAAATTCAAGTAGTACTGCCGAGATGTATTGGGAAATCATAAACAATTCTAAATTTGGCACTTAAATACACATTTTATCATAAATATATTTCTCTTATACGTTTTCAAAATTTGTGAGTTTTTATACATACTGTCGCAACCATTTAACCGTGCACTTGGCCTTGAGAGATCGCAATAGACCAGACAGGAGGGGGAGGGCTAAGTTGAATCAGTATAAATACTTTCCTACAAATCGATAAGCACTGACAAAACGCTCATAGACAGTAATTATAAAACTACTTCAGTCTCTTCAGTTTCCGTTGAAATGCGTCGCTGATCGTAGTCTTCTGTAATACTGTATATACCGTGTTAGGCATATAACAATTTGGTGAACTGTATAACGTGACTTACATGAGATATTAGATAAATTATCTTTGATATGAAATAACAAACGATCTCGAAATATGTGTAGACATATCGGATGCAGAAACTGTTGAAATATAACATGTTTTCAGAAGTGGTAGTACACAAGAAAGCTGAATTAAGCAAGTGTTCAGTTATCTGGACGCAACAGTATCTAACTGATGTCTAACAATACAGTTTAAAGAAGAAAAAATGTTTTTAAAGTTACTAGTAAGAAATATTTAAGAAAGATCCACGTCAAACCGTTGCCATGTGAGCCTGACTTGGCCATCTAGGTGCAACGTGTATGCCACAACATCGATACAAATCTAATCTGGCCGCAATGAAGGGGTTAGGAGGCCGCGGGGGCACGCGAGATGGTATTTTTAGCCCCGAGTAGGGGCACTCACCCTTGCATGCAACTGGTGACCCTAAACATTTCACAATGCTGTAACTTTGTGCTATTTATAAACGCCATCGCAACAGTCCCCGCTAGCAAATAGCTGAAACTAAGTTACACGCACCCCTGCGTTGCTCTTGATTGTCGCCAATCGATACCGCAATAATACATTACTTAGCTCTTCATTTTTGCTTCCCTTTCAACAAGAAAAAAACTATAAAATGATTAAGTATTTTAAATCACTTCAGATTAATCATTTTTTTTCTCTATAAGGTTTAGACAGATCCTTTAACACTATTATATTGCAATACTGTAAGATATTTTTTGAATGAGCATTAAAAACTGGTAAATTGTGTATGTTGAGATAGTTTATGTAGCATATATTTAGAACCTCAGGTAGCATTCGATATTATACACATTATACATACAATATATGTATATGTAGGAAACTAAATATCTAAATGCCTATGGCTAAACTACAGCTAGAAGTTAATTGATCTAACACCTAAACTAGATAGTTAAGATTAATAAACAAAAGAACAATAAAATTAGAGAACTGAATTCAATTAAGCTAATTCTAAATTAACATAACTAAAACTAAACAATATTTATAATAAATTTTATTAAATAAATTAAGGAGGTGTAAGAAGGCAATGACACAATCAATTATAATGACACAACCCCTTAACAAGACCTTTAAACTCCCTCGAAGAAATTATATTCTCAAGGTAAGATAAGCAGTTACTCATTGGCTAAACAGGTGGTTATAGCGGTTGCAGCAGTTAGTCTCTGCTCCAGGGCTCATCTACAACTAGAAAGATTGTATAATCTGTTCGTTCATGCTTCATCCCACTTGCGGGCCAATATACTGCGTGCGCATACATTACTTCATATCAGTAGGGGATTTAAGGGGGCTTTGTGGATCAAGAACCTCCCCCAAATATAAAAAAGTGAAAATTTTTAAACTATGAAATAACACTACAAATGTAAAATAAAATGCATTTACGATACTAACGTTCGGCCCTTCGGCCCGGATTTAAATCTACTTATTAATTATTAGAATATGTTTACAAACTTATATTAATCACTATAATACCCCACTATAAACCATTAATAAATACGCCCCCCACAATATAATAAATAGATGGTTTGTATTGTAAATATGTAGTGATTGGGGATAATTACAGACTGTGTATTGCCACAGAGTAGCCTATAATTATTTCCCTCAGATAGAAGACCCTTAACGTTTACACTATAGCTACCATATTTCCTAATTATTTTCCGGGGGGTCGTCCTACCCCCCCCAAAGCTTCTCACAAGATATTTGTTTGGATCCGCAAGTGGACGTAAGAAAGGTTTCTACTGGTAGTGGACCACAATGTAATAAATAGGTAGTTTGTATGGTAAATGCGGCTAATTAATGATTGTGTAATGTTACAGAAAAGGCCTATAACTATTTCCCTCAAATAGAAGACCCTTAGAGTTTACACATATATTAGAAATATATTCTGGACGGAGAATACTTCCTCTCCCCACCCCCTGACCCCCAAAATATTTTTCTCGATCCACCACTGCATCTTATTTTTTCAACTCTCTGTAAGAGTAGTTAAAAATCTGAAGTGGAACTATTAAAAGTTTCGAATAGTATCGAATCACGGACTTGACATTAATCCAAGACCTAGGTTACGTTTCACCAATGACTATTCCCATTTTGACAGTTTGTCTGACCTGAAATATTTCAAGTAGTGTACGAATATAGCATTGATATATTGCAATAAATATTAGGAATGCTTGATTCAAACACACTACGGTTTGAAAGCTGTATAAAAAGTGTTGATATATCCTGTTTGCCCGTCCCAGAGTAAATACTGGTTTAATTGCAATGTTATACAATTGTTTACACTTTGATCAGTCGATGAATGTTTTCACGTTTTTAGCAAATATAAATCGAATCGCTTTTAGCATGTTTTTTTTTCAATTCCTTCTATTAGTTCGCACTCTCCTTATATATACGTTCAATTTTCAATTGTTAATAAAATAGTTTTTATTCATCCATTAAAGTTCAAATACATATTTTGAACTTGTAGTGGATGAAACTTGATGTCAATACAGTTTATTCAAATATAAGTTCATTAATTAAAATTAATTAATTAATTAATTATAGTTTTATAAGGGAAAACAACTTTGACGAAATAGACAAGGTACGCAGTGTAATTATTTCATCCCATTTTGCTTACATAAGTGATAACATATGATTTCATATAACAGCTGATTTTATCTTATAGGTTTTGTGGTAGAACAGCTGTTTTAACGCATAGGTTATGTTACTTTATGTATATTAGTTGTAAATATTTAAAAAAAAGTTACGGAAAGGGAATTTTTAAATGTTGAACTTAAGTAGGAATTGACTTTAAAAAAGTTTTGTTTATACTACTTGATTTGTAACAACAACCTAATATTAAATAAACAAATAAAAATTAAATAATCGCAATTTAGTCGAAATTGGTATATTAGTCTGCTTTAGACTTGATATTGCCCGTAAGAATGTAAATGTTTGAAACATTGATGGAAGTACTATAAAATCAGATATTCAGATATTTTCTTGCGCTATTCTTCAGAGTCGTGGTTATTTCTTCTTCTGACCTACAGAGCCTTGGCCATTATCAGCGCATTCTGAACTTTGTCCTCTTTCTTCTAAGTGGCCTTGTGCCCGCTCCATACCTTTGTCGTAAGTTCTTCAGCTAAGATATCCTGCGAGGCCCCCAACTTCTTGTGCCGTCAATTTTACCTTGCATGATAACCTGAAGCAGTTGATATTTTTTAATACGTAAAATATCTCTAAAATGTTCTAATTCACCCTTTTTGATAGTGTCTGGGATTTTTGTTTATTTGTTCAGCTGATTGAGTACTGCTGTGTTTCGGACTTTGTTAACCCACGATATACGCAGGATACACCGTAAGTTCACATTTCGACAGCTTCCAGTCTCTTACTCGTGGCATCTGTGAAGGTCCATGCTTCACCTCCATACACGAGTATCCTGAAGACATAACATCTAGGAATACGAATCTTTTCACCAATACAGCTGCGTAGTACGGCCTTCATTTTCATAATGGAGCCTCGAGCTTGTTCTATTCGGGACTTTATTTTTTGTGATGTGTCCCAATTTTGATTGAGTGTTCATCCAAAATACTTGTGCTGTTGCACGCGTTCTATGGGTTTTTCCATCATATTCTAAACGACCGAGTACCTACTTATCACCAGCCACTTTGTATATATGGTTGTTTATTGCTGCATTCTCTTCAGATTAATTTTATTATCCTAAAAATAAGTACTAAAAACCAAAACAAATTTAAATCAATTACTGCTTTGCTTAATTCAACAAAACAAATTTTATCTTAGTTTCTTTTTATTAAATAACAACAAAAAATACAAATAAAGTAACATAACGTATGCGTTAAAAAAACTGTTCTAACACATAACCTATAATATAAAATCAGCTATTTTATGAAATCATATGCTGCAACTTAAATTAAGCTAAATGGGACAAAATAACTATATTGCATACCTTGCCCCTTTTGTGAAAATGTTTTCTCCCACATAAAACTAAAATTAATTCATTAATTAAACAATTGAATTAATATTTTAATAAACTGTATTAACATCAATTGTCATTCCCTACACTTTAAAAAAATTGTATGTGAACAATATATATATATATATATATATATATATATATATATATATATATATATATTTATATATATATATATATTGGTATTTTACGTTCTCCATTATTTTTCCGTTGCATTGACTTTATGAAGTTAATATATTACTATTGTAAATACTTTTATCCACCATAAGTGCAATAATTTTACCTTGTGTGATGAGGCACTTTTTATGGTGGATAAAAGTATTTACAATAGTAATATATTAACTTCATATATATATATATATATATATATATATATATATATATATATATATATATAACGAGAGTGTGAACTAATAGAAGGAATTCAATAAGTCAACATATTTCTTCCACATTGTTTTCCTTTTCAACGATTGGATGATGGAATTAAAGATGTGTAAAAAACCTGAAAGCTCAGGCCGTTCTCCAATTTAGCCTGACTAATTGCGTCACAGGGAATTTGCATGATTAAAGGCTGTTAGTTTTTTATGAAGGAAGAGAGAAAATACCGAGGTAAAGACTTTATATAATACATAAAATTAGCATAACATTAAACCAGCCAGTTTGGCGTTTATATTATAGAACCCATTTACTCATTACACGCTTCAAAATCTGTAACATAATGTCGCAATTATAGTGATTAATGAGCGTTTGTGTGCTTGCGCGTATGTGTGTGAGCGCGTGAAATAGCTAGTATTCGTCAATGTGTAATTGGGTCTAAATGTATGAGTGTGCCTATATATATATATATATATATATATATATATATATATATACAGTATACATTATATAGTATGTATATGTGTGTGTGTGTGTGTGTGTGTGTGTGTGTGTGTGTGTGTGTGTGTGTGTGTGTGTGTGTGTGTGTGTGTGTGTGTGTGTGTGTGTGTGTGTGTGTGTGTGTGTGTGTGTGTGTGTACAGGGTGTTTCAGGAGGAATCTGCCATACTGCAAAGCTCATTCTCACCAAAATAATAAAAAAAGTTCATATAAACATGGGTTCGGGAATGCTTTGTTGATGAGTTATAGAGTCGAAGATTTAACCTGAAATTCAGGTCCCTCATTGAAATTAACTTATACTGAAATGTTGGGTTATTATTTTACTTTGTTAATTAGATAGGTTTTATGTAAAATGAGTTGACAAATCGTATAAAACCTGTCCCAGAAAACTATCTCCAATAGTTGAAGAGAAAATTAGGGTAAAGCAAAAGAGTTTATGATAGAAATAACACTATTTTACGTTTGGAGTACAATAACTCCATTAAATTGCTTATAAACAAAGGAAAATAATGATGTAAAAAATAATGAAGTTTTCTTTTAAATTCAATTTTATTAAGGAATACACAAAACTAAAGTTTATGAAAATCATGCGTTGCTAACCAAGTAGCCTGATGATAAAATATATGCCAATGTCTCTTAAAATAATTTTATTACAAATCGAAAATTTATTAAAATAATTCACAGTATTATTCATAAAATTACCTAATCAACTTATATTGATAACAGTATTAAAAGAGCGGCTCAAAATGTCCACCTCCATTGTTAATACACATTTTAGCCCGACGAAACAGACAAGCCGTCTTTAACATTATTGAGCTGTTTATTTCTCGGGCAGCAATCATATTCTGTGTAAAATTTCATGTTCATTATCCGATTCTTGAGCATACGCTAATGCCTGAAATCTAAGGGGCCAAATCGGGGCATCTCCTGAAAGAAAACTATTCCGTTTTTATTGACTTTATTTACGTATTTTAAATAGAATAAAATTCTCTACAAATCTTATTGAACATTTTTCATTGTTATAGGCAATTTATTGGAGTTGTTTTAACATATTTAATACATTTTGTGGGCACTGTGGACTAATTTTTTAACTAAATAAATAAAACCTACTAACCACAATACAAAAATCTTTATTTTGCTACAATTACTTTGTCTACATTTCGATAACATCGTAACCATCTGCGGAGGCACACGCACTCTATTGTAGTGCAAACGCAAAAAAGTGTGTCTCTATCATTGCCGAAATACTACTTTAAAAAAACCTTGATTCTAGCTTGATTTGAAATTTTTATTTCTGCTCTTGTTCATGGTTGGGAAAATTTCAAAAATTTTATATAGTTGATTAACACAGGATACTTATAATAACTTTAAACATTGATTTGTCTATCTTGATATAATTGAATAGAGATTAAAATTTACATAAGTGGGAAGTAAGCGGTATTTGTAGTATCAAATGCACAATGTGTCAAAAATACTATGTAGGACAAACTAAAAAGAAAATAAAGGAAAGTTATCAAGAGCCTTTAAATGCATATAAAAAACCTGATATATATAAATCTAATTTAACGATACATTGTATAGATAATAGTGACGATTTCCAAGACATATATAAAATGAAATTATTTAAACATGCTCAAAAAGGTTTAACAATGAATATCATTGAAAACTTTGAAATATAAAAAATAATATTAAAAATAAACTTATTGAGGGGCAAGTACAAGTAAAGTCAAAACATGATAGCCTTTTGTAGCGTATTCAATGAAATAGTAAGAATAAAAGACTAAAATAAATACAGATTGTTGATGAATGTTTGATCAAGCAGATAGGATAAGAGTAACTAATCTTTTTAAAATCGTACGATTACATGTACAGTCCAGATGTAGTCATATAGCTATAAGGTACCTAGAACATTTTGATAATGCTGATACTGGTAACCAGCGAAAAGATTCAATGTCTGAAGAAAACTAAAATAAAATATTCCTTTTTATGAAAGTTACTCTTCCAGAAAGTTATTCTTGTTTATGGTTACTTATATATATATATATATATATATATATATATATATATATATATATATATATATATATATACATATAGTATAATATGTATTCTTGTGTGTTATTGAAGAAATAAACCAATTTACAAACACAAGACTAATTTCTTGTAGAAATTACAAGAAATTATTCTTGTATTTGTAAATTGGTTTATTCCTTTATATATATATATATAGTATAATATGTATTCTTGTGTGTTAATGAAGAAATAAACCAATTTACAAACACAAGACTAATTTCTTGTAGAAATTACAAGAAATAATTCTTGTATTTGTAAATTGGTTTATTTCTTTATATATATATATATATATATATATATATATATATATATATATATATATATAGGGAGAGTGTGAACTAATAGAATGAATTGAATGAAATGCCACTTTCGATGTTTAGCTTCGACCATTCGTCCTTGAATTAGATCTACTTATTAATTAGTAGAATATGTTTACGAACCCATATTAATCACTATAACACCATTTTGTAACCATTAGCAAATACGCCCACCCACAAATCATTCAAAATCAAACTATAGTATGAGACTGGATTATCATGAGGGACACAAACCGTCCCATTACAGCTACTAGACCGCTATCTACCTCATTATATTTTTTTAAATCTATAAACAGAGTTGATTAAAAGTAGACAAGAAAGATGAGCTGAAGAACTTTAAAATCTTATGTGTATCGAAAAGAGCCTAGGTAAGAGTCTTGACATGTTTTCGTAATACCAGTTCGGGCGCCTAATAATGCCTAAAAAACCTGCCTAATAATCCAGACATTATAATTCGTCAACTCCGTGTGCAGCCGAAATATATTTCCCAACTGGAATCATACAATTTCACAAACCTGGTTTGAATAAGTTTCTTTTTTTTAAAAAAACTTTGCCTGAGATACTAGCATACGATACTAGCATATGATACTACCATATGATACTAGCATATGATACTAGCAGATGATACTAGCATATGATACTAGCGTATGATACTAGTATATGATACTAGCATATGATATGATACTAGTATATGATAATAGCATATGATACTAGCATATGATACTAGCAGATGATACTAGCAAATGATACTAGCAGATGATACTAGCATATAATACTAGCATATGATACTAGCATATGATACTAGCAGATGATACTAGCATATGATATTAGCATATGGTACTAGCATATGATACTAGTATATGGTACTAGCATATGATACTAACATATGATACTAGCATATGATACTAGCAGATGATACTAGCATATGATACTAGCATATAATACTAGCATAAGATACTAGCATATAATATTGTTTCTAAATAGACATTACAATTAACATAAATTTAGTAAGACTGTCAATAAAATAAATATCATATCAGATTGGTTGATGAAAAATTTATATTTTTATATGCCTACTATTCAGAAAACACTACTAATATGAACGTAAAATAAAATAGTACTAAATACAAAACCTACTGTATATTTTTAAGTCTCTAACACCATTGAAATACTTTAAAATACCAAAGTTCATCATTCATATTACAAGCTATAGAAAAAAACACAAAGTGAAAAAGAAGAAATTAATGTAGTCCGAAAGTATTTATACCTTTGTGTACATAAAATTACGTTCTAAAGCAAGTGAAGCTTGAAGTGTAATCTGTGTTTATTTATTGAGTGTATAAATCTAATTAGCATTTACTTCCGAATCAGAAGTAATTATATTTTTTTGAAAAGGCGTTGTTTCTTTCACAAGTGCAGAATTGTGTACGTTGTGTAGTTTATTTTATTTTTTTAAAACTTATTTGTGTAGGTACAAATATGAAGTTCATAATTGCAGAAATTTCAAGATAAACTAATTTAAACTTATTTTATTTAAGGTATAACTGTGCTTTCAGTGTTTAAGAATTTAGAAATAACTAATTTGCACATATGTTAATTTTAATTGTTTAATATTCCTGATGATGTTGGTACTGTTTGCCAACGAAAAGCTTTGAATTGTAAATTCAATTATAATTCTTGTATTTGTATTTTGACTTAGTTCTTTATTAATACAAAAGAATACATATTGCGATATATATATATATATATATATATATATATATATTAAAAATAGCATACTACAAAGTATCTGATTGAGAAAGATTTGTTTATTTAAAAACAATAAGTTTCGTATATAAGCTAATCGATTGCTGAACTGCATTCGATTGACCTCCATTTTCCGCACTCCTGCAACAACACACGTATGTTGAGAGATCACTGTCTAACTCTCATTGTAAACTTAATTTTTTTACTAAACCTGTTTCATTTCAATGCATTAAGTTTATTTAACACGGCAAACAGAAAATATGCACTACTGCAGAACTTTCGAAGTCTATGGGAAATCTGTCGCTATACAGATTTGAATATTCTCCGAATAGAGAATAGCCCGTTCTATTGTAATTTGAATAGATCCATTATAGACGAAGAAGATGGTTTGGACCGCTAACAGGTCTATGCACTACATGTAGAGTGGTTAGACTACTGTCAGATAAAATCAGACGACAAAGCTGTACACACGGCGAGTTTATTACTGGTAAAATATGTTTGTCAAATTACTCAAATTTGTTTTTTCAAACCCTGCTTCAGTGGATCTATCTGGAGGTTAAATCCAACACGTATCTCGGCCGTGAAGAATTGCTTAGCGCCGTTTATTTATGGCGCGGCGTCTAATATGACAGCCATTTTGTAACGTCAGGTGTACTGGCAGTATTTATTGACGTATATATCTTTATAGGTTGCCATATTTACTGGTAAGAGCGGAGGCGTATTGTGGGACAATGGGAACATATTTACAGAGTGTTTCTTTTTATTGTTATTTGTAATTCCTCCAGATTTTTTCTCTTATTTATTCCGTCTTCGGTTGGACACTATGTCTAACTCGAGAAAACCACATCCCCCCTCATTTAACTCTTACTACTTGTAGCTATGAGTTTTCCAATTTTCTTTCTATTCTCCATGAATAATTCTCCATGTACAAAGTACACATGTAGTCCTTTGTTTTGACTATTATCTTTTCTTGATTTGCCTTAAACAGTTACTAGATGCTATCAATGCTGGATTTTCTCCATTTTTTATAATTGATCTTTGACGAAAATGTTAGTAAAAAAATATGAAACAAAATAATTATACGAGCTCGTACTCTATTCTTACAGCACCTATTTTGGTCTGCAGAACAACAAATGTTTGTGGTAGTTACTATTTTCTCCTATTGGTGTTTACTGTCGCTATTTTCTTATATTAGCTCTTGGTATTAACATCTGAAGATCCATGTTTTTAGTTATCATCGTTTTTTGACCTTACTAATAACTATCACCCGCTCCTCTCTCCTAATTATATCTAGGCTACTTGTCGCTATTAGTTTCATATAATATCTACCAGTTACTACTTACTTACAAAAGCACCTACATGTAGCTACTTACTCCTAGTACTAGCTACCCGATACTACTGCTTTTTAGTAACATCTAATTGATTCTACTAATATCTGCCAGGTAATACTTACTTACAAAAATAGCTAAATGTCGCTACTTACTCCTAGTACTAGCTACCGGAGACTACTGGTTTTAAAACATCTACTAGCTTCTACTAATATCTAACAGGTACTACTTACTTACAAAAGCACCTACATGTATCTACTTACTCCTAGTACTAACCGCCGGTTACTACTGGTTTTTAATAACATCTACTTACTCCTACTAATACTACCAGATGCTACTTGCTCCAAAAAGCAGCTAAGTGTCACCACTTACTCCTAGTACTAGCTGCTGGATACTACTGGTTTTAATAACATCTACTTCCTTCTACTAATATCTAACAGGTACTACTTACTCATAAAAGTACCTACATGTAGCTACTTACTCCTAGTACTAACCGCCGGTTACTACTGGTTTTTAATAACATCTACTTACTCCTACTAATACCTACCAGATGCTACGTGCTCCAAAATGCACCTACATGTCGCTACTTACTCCTAGTACTAGCTACCGGATACTACTGGTTTTAATAAAACATACTTGATTCTACTAATATCTAACAGGTACTATTTACTTACAAAAGCACCTACATGTATCTACTTACTCCTAGTACTAGCTGCTGGATACTACTGGTTTTTAATAACATCTACTTACTCCTACTAATACCTACCAGATGCTACTTGCACCAAAAAGCAGCTACATGTCGCTACTTACTCCTAGTACTAGCTGCTGGATACTACTGGTTTTAATAACATCTACTTGCTTCTACTAATATCTAACAGGTACTACTTACTTACAAAAGCACCCACATGTCGCTACTTACTCCTAGTACAAGCTACTGGATACTACTGGTTTTAATAACATCTTCTTGCTTCTACTAATATCTAACAGGTACTACTTACTTACAAAAGCACCTACATGTCGCTACTTACTCCTAGTACTAGCTACTGGATACTACTGGTTTTAATAACATCTTCTTGCTTCTACTAATATCTAACAGGTACTACTTACTTACAAAAGCACCTACATGTCGCTACTTACTCCTAGTACTAGCTACTGGATACTACTGGTTTTAATAACATCTTCTTGCTTCTACTAATATCAAACAGGTACTACTTACTTACAAAAGCACCTACATGTCGCTACTTACTCCTAGTACTAGCTACTGGATACTACTGGTTTTAATAACATCTTCTTGCTTCTACTAATATCTAACAGGTACTACTTACTTACAAAAGCACCCACATGTCGCTACTTACTCCTAGTACTAGCTACTGGATACTACTGGTTTTAATAACATCTTCTTGCTTCTACTAATATCTAACAGGTACTACTTACTTACAAAAGCACCTACATGTCGCTACTTACTCCTAGTACTAGCTACTGGATACTACTGGTTTTAATAACATCTTCTTGCTTCTACTAATATCTAACAGGTACTACTTACTTACAAAAGCACCTACATGTCGCTACTTACTCCTAGTACTAGCTACTGGATACTACTGGTTTTTAGTAACATCTAATTGCTTCTACTAATATCTGCCAGGTAATACTTACTTACAAAAGCACCTACATGTACTTACTCCTAGTACTAACCACCGGTTACTACTGGTTTATAATAACATCTACTTGCTTCTCCTAATACCTACCAGATGCTACTTGCTTCAAAAAGCAGCTACATGTCGCTACTTACTCCTAGTACTAGCTACCGGATACTACTGGTTTTTAGTAACATCTAATTGCTTCTACTAATATCTGCCAGGTAATACTTACTTACAAAATTAGCTCCATGTCGCTACTTACTCCTAGTACTAGCTACCGGATACTACTGGTTTTTAGTAACATCTAATTGCTTCTACTAATATCTGCCAGGTAATACTTACTTACAAAATTAGCTCCATGTCGCTACTTACTCCTAGTACTAGCTGCTGGATACTACTGGTTTTTAATAACATCTACTTGCTTCTACCAAGCAAGTAGGTACCAGATGCTACTTGTTCCAAAAAGCAGCTACATGTCGCTACTTACTCTGGTACTTATAACTATAGGTTACTACTAGTTTCTAGTAACATCAACTTGCTATTTCTAATAGGCTACCTACCGGATGCTATTTGCTTTTAAAAAGTGGTACGTGTTGCTACTTACATGTACTAATAACTACCGGTAACTACTGGTTTCTAATAACCTCTACTTGTTCCTACTAATGTCAACCAGCGCTATTGCTCCTGAAGTAACTTACTCATAGCTAGAAATTATTTTCTAAAAAATGTATATGAAATTACAAAGGAAAGATTCTTTGAATCATGAAGAATAACAAGAGATGGATGGATTGAAAAATTATAGACTATCATCATCATCTTCCTAAATTACAAACTACAAAAGAAAGATACCTAATAAATAGTAACAAAGAAAAATAATAGTCCAACACCATGCACTCTATACAGAGGAAAATAGATATTTGCTTTCTATTTTACCATTGAATATTGAGATTCTGTCATACGTATATACATATTTAAATTAATTGTAATTATAAAATGAAAAGTAACTAAAATATGTTTTTCTTTGTTGGCTTCAGTAGAAATTCACTTACTTTTTGTTTTTATATTACTTGATTATTAGTAACTACCACAGATTGTTTTATTCATGTAACAATTTCTTCTGATAATATTCATAGCTATCAATTATATTCTAATAGTGGCTATTGGCTCGTGGAAACTATATAAAGAATTTTAAAACAAAAATGTTTATGAATATATTGTGTATAAATAAAATACTATACTTATAATATAAAATCATAGCTTCTTTTGAATAATCAGTAGGCCTACTGTGTCTATATTTGGTTCATGATACAAATGAAATCCCAGATCTCGCGTCAGCAGCTGTCGTGTATGTGCAGCTACAGATTGAACACGAGAAATCCTGACAGCTGATCACAGTGATTGACTGAAGTCACAGAACGGATGTCTAATTCCAAAATGTCAACCGCGGATGTCGTTTCTTTTATCTGTGCACGCATCACTGCAACAGTTGCACACGTCTAGCTCCTGGACACCTTCGCACGCTATATCCTTTGTTGCCTTAGTTTAAGCATTTCTTTCTTGAAACTAAAATGACGGAATATTTATAATTGTTTGAATTTTTAATACACCAGACAGGTTCTTACAAACATCTGCCAAGTCATAAAAGTGTTATTTATTTCTTAATATAACTATAACATAATTCACAATAAATGGGCTACATTTATTTAGTGATACAAGCTTCAATAAAGTTGACATTTAATTTAAAGTGATCAAAATATTTAATTTTTGCAAAGTGGAGTTTTATGTTACATTTGTTCCTGACCTAAACGTTACACTTTTAAGCTCAGGTGATACTTATTTGTAACAGTTATTTCACGTCACATCTGTTCGTTACTTTAACTTTACAATTTATGATATATTTCAAGTGACACTAATTTGTAAGACAGTTATTTCAGGTAACACCTGTTCCTTAGCTTGACATTACTTTGCGATATAGTTCAGGTGACACTAATTTGTGAGACAGTTATTTCAGGTAATATTTGTTCCTTACAGCTTGACATTACGTTATTTGAGTTTTAGTTCATTGTATTGACGTTACAACATAGAAATAGAACAAAATAATTGAATGTTCTTTAGTTTTTAAATTTATTTACAAAGCTTTCTTTGTTAGAATTACACAAGGTTACTGTGTAAGCTTTTGGTTGAAACAATTTCTTCAGACTTGTCTACTTTTTCCCCTCCAAATTCATTTGGGGTAATTCAGAATATGCAACCCTAGTCACGGTGGTATTTTAATAAATCGTCCTCAGGGTGACAGCTGTCCTGTGCTCACGGGTCTAATGAAGACAAACGCAGGTCTCATTCTGAACCTCTACTGTCGAGCTCGGCGAAACCATAACAAAGTGGTTTTTCTTAATTTTTTGAATAAAGAGCAAATTTGCTTGTGTCGCCCCTAAAATCCTTTCTAGAGACCCAGCAGAACTGCTATAGTAAAGAACGTAACATTTAGTAAGCTACTTAAAATGAACATAACATAAGTTATGGACTGCAGCTCTAAATCTGAAAGGTTGGGCTTTAAATCCAGCGTTACATTCGTTCTACGAGCTATGGCTATCCCTTAAGTTTGTAACAAACCAAACACAGTGACAGTCAAGACACTCTATGTCGAATAACGAAACTCGTGATATTGTGAGGTCACATAGGTCAAGCGAGGTAATTAATTTCCTAAAGTGGATTTCTTTATCAACGTTAGAGCGTAACTAAACTCTTTAACAGTGGTACATTAAAGTTCGGACTATCCGACGTAATGTTAAAGTCTCGTAACACAGACTCGAGTGAGAATCTCATGGTAAACTACTGTAATAAATGGAGACAAATATGTTATTCATGTTTTAACTATACATATATATATAAATTATTGTTTATATGTATATATGTATGTATGTATGTATGAACCTTATGAATTACTAAACCACTGATCCGATCATCATGAAACTTTGAGAATTTTTTGAGTACATTCCTGGGAAGATATTTGGAATAGTGAGTCTCAGGGGCGTGGCCAGAAGGGGCACGTGACCCCCGAAACTAATTATTTTAGGAGTTAATTATTAACCTATACAATGGCGCTACGTTTATAGCAAAACCGCTTCCCGACCACATAACAATTTTTTTCAACGTGTAATTTTTAAATTTCCAAATAACATAAAATATAAATTTCTATCTTATCTTATTTTAAGACATTTCATTGAATTCCCATTGCGTTTTGGTTACTAAGCAACACTCAACAAATTCAAATTATTTTTCAACACATTTCAAAGCAATTTCTGTACAGTTATGCCTCTCAAACAAATTACGATAGGTCCAATTTTTTGTACAGTGTACAAAGAATATTGTACATTCGAGTGCAGCTTAATATCTTAACAATTTCATTCAAATCCCTCCTAATTTTGGTTGCCAAGCAACACTCACAAAATTTAAATTATTATCTTACACATTTCAAAACCAATTTTGTACAATTATGCCTCTCAAATACGAAAGATAGGTACGATTTTTGTAAAGTGTACAAATAATATTGTACATTCGAGTACACTTTAATATCTTAAGACATTTCATTGAATTCCCTTCGATGTTTGGTTGCCAAGCAACACTCACAAAATTTAAATTATTATCTTATACATTTCAAAACCAATTCTGTACAGTTATGCCTTTCAAATACGAAAGATAGGTCCAATTTTTTGTAAAATGTACAAAGAATATTGTACATTCGAGTGCAGTTTAATGAATAACATTCAATCAAGAACTTTTATTGTCACACTTTCCTCTATTGATTACTATTAAGTTCAGCTATTATTATGCTAATAAAATACTATATTAAGTTTAGCTAATGTTAACACGTCATTCATTGAATTTGAGGCGGTACTAAGTTCGTTGGTTCTGCTAGAAATAAATAAATCTCACACGTATTTTAAAACAGTTTATTCCTCTTTTATTAATGTTTACGCTTTTTTCTCCGTATATTTTATATTTCATCCGCGTTACGAAACCCTTCCTTCACAACGGAATTTCTATAAAACCGACAACCCACAGCCACAATTAGTCCGCTGCAATGAAGTGTAAAATCTAATACAATATTTTGCATACTTTTTATAGCTTTGTTCGGAGTTATATAAAGACCAGATAATAGGTCGGGCCGGCAATTTATTTGTCGATCAATAATTATTGATATATATCCCGAGTCAAAATTCTAAACTGATTTTATACTGCTTTAGTGATACATTACTGTTTCACAAACACATAAATGTATTAAAGAGAAATAACGGCAATGTTAACTTACGACGAATTCTCAAAAGCAAAGCCGGAGGCAGCTGAAGTGTTAAACAAAATAAATGAAATATTTACCAAGTTACCTTTTATACGCTAAACAAAGGAAAATGATAGGTGGGCGTATTATATGTGCCTCTAATTATCAAATATCAGAAGGTGTCGATAATTTTAAAGGAAACTTTGTCAACAAACCTAATTAGATTCTAGCAGATTCTCCCGCAAACAAATAGGCCTTAGTTATAGACGCTGGTATTTACCTAGCAACAACATCCCAAATATTTCCAACTCAATTCACTCAATCTCACTCGTGGTTTTTCTTCTCACACAAACAGTTTCAACGCTTGATTAGGTTTACGGAATGTCTGTCACAAGCTCCTTGGGGCTGGGATAAAACCAGGAGGTAACATCCCGCACCACACGCAGAACTGCTCCTATTCTCTGCTTAGTGGAGCCACGCACATGGGACGCCAATAGCTATGGGATACCCTCGGCCTACCTCTATAGGTAACTGGGCTGACGCAGGTTTCTCCTCCTATCTTGCGTCAATTCTATCGCCAGCGATCCACAAGCACACAGTTGGTAATGGGACAGCGCACATGCACCGCAGCTTACTTTCTATCTCTTTCATTTTATCCGGGAAGTTTTCGATAATATAATTACTAATTTTATATTACTTATATGTTTAACTTTAAATATGATTGAATAACCAATTAACATTATTCAATCAGTCATTCTTTTCAAAATTCGGTAAAAAGTATCAATGATCAAAACGTTCTATCGACATTTCCATTTAACGTAGACGACCAATTTATCAGGGAAACGGCAAACAATTTTGGTTACAGAAGTTTTTGGCAATATCTGAGGCCTTTCATGATATAATATTATTATCAAATATATTAGTTCCAAACAATAACAAAAACAATTTTCTTTTTATTCGTTCCAGTTAAAAAGCTCATAATCAAATGGAAGAACATCAAGGACAACTATACAGGAAGTAAGAGAAAACGAACTGTTGTACACTAAGAACGAAAAAACTACTTTCTTTTTGTAAACTTGCACTTGTTTTTGATCCATCTCGTAGGAGAAACAACATAGAGCCAGTCCCCAGCATGGAAAATAACTATCCAAAAGATAGGATTGAAATAACGCGCGCTGAAAGTTTATCTCATCTGCGCTGAAACTCCGATAGGTGTCAAAAACTAGTGTTGGATTGAAAACTATCTCGGCGTCCCGATTACTTTCAAGCTCATGTGCGTCTATCCTTAGGTAGCATTAACATAAAGTAGAAGAGAGGGTACAGCTGTTTTTGCAGTTGCCGTTTAAGAAAGTGCAGCTAAACAATCCTGTCAGGCGCAGGGTAGGCAAAATAGCTACAGATTTCACATTTGTCTTTTATATTGGATAACTATGGTAAGGCGGGTTTCAGCCTCGTGTGCTTAATCTTAAGTTTACATGTTACCACAGACAATTGGGACAGGGTCAGGAGTTACCTACTCACACTACACGTATTAGTGTATTATTTCACAGCATTATTAGGTTTTTGGATTCTCCGTTAAAGATAATCCCACTACGTGAGGCTGCGAAACAGCCAGGTGGCGGTACCAACCCACACTCCATGTGAAACTGTTCCTGTTCCCAGCTTTATTAGGTCAACAGATTGTCCATTCCAAGACCCTAGAGATAAGGAAAGGAAGCGTCAACGCCTACGACTTGTAGAACTACTCCTGTTTCCAGTTTTATTAGGTTTATGGATTGCCCGTTTCACAATCTTTGGGACAAGGGCAGGATGTGCCAACGCCTACCACTCGTAGATCTACTCCTGTTTCCAGTTTTATTAGGTTTATGGATTGTCCATTTCACATTCTTTGGGACAAGGTCAGGATGTGCCAACGCCTACCACTCGTAGAACTACTCCCGTTTCCAGTTTTATTAGGTTTATGGATTGTCCGTTTCACAATCTTTGGGACAAGGTCAGGATGTGCAAACGCCTACTACTCGTAGAACTACTCCTGTTTCCAGTTTTATTAGGTTTATGGATTATCCATTTCACATTCTTTGGGACAAGGTCAGGATGTGCCAACGCCTACCACTCGTAGAACTACTCCCGTTTCCAGTTTTATTAGGTTTATGGATTGTCCGTTTCACAATCTTTGGGACAAGGTCAGGATGTGCAAACGCCTACTACTCGTAGAACTACTCCCGTTTCCAGTTTTATTAGGTTTATGGATTGTCCGTTTCACAATCTTTGGGACAAGGTCAGGATGTGCAAACGCCTACTACTCGTAGAACTACTCCTGTTTCCAGTTTTATTAGGTTTATGGATTATCCATTTCACATTCTTTGGGACAAGGTCAGGATGTGCCAACGCCTACCACTCGTAGAACTACTCCCGTTTCCAGTTTTATTAGGTTTATGGATTGTCCGTTTCACAATCTTTGGGACAAGGTCAGGATGTGCAAACGCCTACTACTCGTAGAACTACTCCTGTTTCCAGTTTTATTAGGTTTATGGATTATCCGTTTCACAACCCTTGGGACAAGAGCAGGATGTGCCAACGCCTACTACTCGTAGATCTACTCCTGTTTCCAGTTTTATTAGGTCAACAGATTGTCCATTCCAACACCCTAGAGACAAGGAAAGGAAGCGCCAACGCCTACTACTCGTAGAACTACTCCTGTGTCCAGTTTTATTAGGTTTATGGATTGTCCGTTTCACAATCTTTGGGACAAGGTCAGGATATACCAACGCCTACTACTCGTAGAACTACTCCCGTTTCCAGTTTTATTAGGTTTATGGATTGTCCGTTTCACAATCTTTGGGACAAGGTCAGGATGTGCCAACGCCTACTACTCGTAGAACTACTCCTGTTTCCAGTTTTATTAGGTTTATGGATTATCCGTTTCACAACCCTTGGGACAAGGGCAGGATGTGCCAACGCCTACTACTCGTAGATCTACTACTGTTTCCAGTTTTATTACTTCAACAGATTGTCCATTCCAACACCCTAGAGACAAGGAAAGGCAGCGCCAACGCCTACTACTCGTAGAACTACTCCTGTTTCCAGTTTTATTAGGTTTATGGATTGTCCGTTTCACATTCTTTGGGACAAGGTCAGGATGTACCAACGCCTACTACTCGTAGAACTACTCCCGTTTCCAGTTTTATTAGGTTTATGGATTATCCGTTTCACAACAATTTGGGACAAGGGCAGTATATGCTAACACCTACTACTCGTAGAACTACTCCTGTTTCCAGTTTTATTAGGTTTATGGATTGTCCATTCCAAGACCCTAGTGATAAGGAAAGGAAGCGTCAACGCCTACGACTTGTAGAACTACTCCTGTTTCCAGTTTTATTAGGTTTATGGATTGCCCGTTTCACAATCTTTGGGACAAGGGCAGGATGTGCCAACGCCTACTACTCGTAGAACTACTCCTGTTTCCAGTTTTATTAGATTTATGGATTATCCGTTTCACAACCCATGGGGCAAGGGCAGGATGTGCCAACGCCTACTACTCGTACATCTACTCCTGTTTCCAGTTTTATTAGGTTTATGGATTGTCCATTTCACATTCTTTGGGACAAGGTCAGGATGTACCAACGCCTACCACTCGTAGAACTACTCCCGTTTCCACTTTTATTAGGTTTATGGATTGTCCGTTTCACAATCTTTGGGACAAGGTCAGGATATACCAACGCCTACTACTCGTAGAACCACTCCCGTTTCCAGTTTTATTAGGTTTATGGATTATCCGTTTCACAACCCTTGGGACAAGGGCAGGATGTGCCAACGCCTACTACTCGTAGATCTACTCCTGTTGCCAGTTTTATTAGGTCAACAGAATGTCCATTCCAACACCCTAGAGACAAGGAAAGGAAGCGCCAACGCCTACTACTCGTAGAACTACTCCTGTTTCCAGTTTTATTAGGTTTATGGATTGTCCGTTTCACAATCTTTGGGACAAGGTCAGGATGTGCCAACGCCTACTACTCGTAGAACTACTCCTGTTTCCAGTTTTATTAGGTTTATGGATTATCCGTTTCACAACCCTTGGGACAAGGGCAGGATGTGCCAACGCCTACTACTCGTAGATCTACTCCTGTTTCCAGTTTTATTAGGTCAACAGATTGTCCATTCCAACACCCTAGAGACAAGGAAAGGAAGCGCCAACGCCTACTACTCGTAGAACTACTCCTTTTTCCAGTTTTATTAGGTTTATGGAATGTCCGTTTCACAACCCTTGGGACAAGGGCAGGATGTACCAACGCCTACCACTCGTAGAACTACTCCTGTTTCCAGTTTTATTAGGTTTATGGATTATCCGTTTCACAACCCTTGGGACAAGGGCAGGATGGGCAAACGTCTACTACTCGTAGAACTACTCCCGTTTCCAGTTTTATTAGGTTTATGGATTATCCGTTTCACAACCCTTGGGACAAGGGCAGAATGTGCAAATGTCTACTACTCGTAGAACTACTCCCGTTTCCAGTTTTATTAGGTTTATGGATTATCCGTTTCACAACATTTGGGACAAGGGCAATATATGCTAACGCCTACTACTCGTAGAACTACTCCTGTTTCCAGTTTTATTAGGTTTATGGATTGTCCGTTTCACATCCTTTGGGACAAGGGCAGTATATGCTAACGCCTACTACTCGTATAATTACTCTTGTTTCTAGGTTTATTAGGTTTACGGATTTTCCATTGTACGACCCAAGGACCAGGAAAGGAGGCGTCAACCCCTACTACTCGTAAAACTACTCTTGTTTCCAGTTTTATTACGTTTGTGGATTGTCCCTTGCACTACTATAGGGACAAGGAAAGGAGGCGTCGACTCCTACTACTCGTAGAACTATTCCTGTGTCTAGTTTTATTAGGTTTTATGGATTGTTCATTGTACTACTCTAGGGACAAAGAAAGGAGGCGTCAACCCCTACTACTCGTAGAACTACTACTGTGTCTAGTTTTATTAGGTTTTATTGATTGTTCATTTCACTACTCTAGGGACAAGGAAAGGAGGCGTCAACTCCTACTACTCGTAGAACTACTACTGTGTCTAGTTTTATTAGGTTTTATGGATTGTTCATTGCACTTCTCTAGGGACAAGGAAAGGAGGCGTCAACCCCTACTACTCGTAGAACTACTCCTGTGTCTAGTTTTATTAGGTTTTATGGATTATTCATTGCACTACTCTAGGGACAAGGAGAGGAGGCGTCAACCCCTACTACTCCTAGAACTATTCCTGTGTCTAGTTTTATTAGGTTTTATGGATTGTTCATTGCACTACTCTAGAAACAAGGAAAGGAGGCGTCAACCCCTACTACTCGTAGAACTATTCCTGTGTCTAGTTTTATTAGGTGTTATGGATTGTTCATTGCACTACTCTAGGGACAAGGAGAGGAGGCGTCAACCCCTACTACTCCTAGAACTACTCCTGTGTCTAGTTTTATTAGGTTTTATGGATTATTCATTGCACTACTCTAGGGACAAGGAGAGGAGGCGTCAACCCCTACTACTCCTAGAACTATTCCTGTGTCTAGTTTTATTAGGTTTTATGGATTGTTCATTGCACTACTCTAGGGACAAGGAAAGGAGGCGTCAACCCCTACTACTCCTACAACTATTCCTGTGTCTAGTTTTATTAGGTGTTATGGATTGTTCATTGCACTACTCTAGGGACAAGGAAAGGATGCGTCAACCCCTACTACTCGTAGAACTACTCCTCTTCCCAGCCTTATGAGTCTTACGGATTGTCTGTTGTTGGTCCCTAGAACTTGCAACTAGAGAAGGTACTGCCCCCGATTGAGCTTCCAAGACAAGGAAGTTATAACCCTCAGTAAAAGTAGTAAATGTAACGGAATCCATTGCCTGGTTGTTAGTGGCAGATATGTGATATGCACGTGTACAAAATATGAAATATCAGAAAAACGATTTACCTCTGAAAGTTGAGGGAAATTAATTTCTATTCGAATAGAAATTGTTCAGATAAATTGGATTCGATGTGGCTGCTAAACCAAGACCTTGGAAATAAGATAAAGTTTCTCTGCGATCTAATAAAAGCATTTAAAGAAGGGATTTTCCATCTACGCTACATCGATCAGCGTAGATACAGAGGTAGATATCACACTTAATAATACTTTGCTAAATGCGATACCGAAATATTACTTTTTTTTAAATTAATTTGAGCTTGATATATGTTCTTAATATAATTTGTTCCTAATTTATTTCTACATTTTAGATTTATACGAATTGTGGTGCTAGAAAAACTGTGTAAATTGTTACAATTTTAATTGGTTTGGCCCAAGAGAAGTATTTCTTTGGTGTTGCAAATCGAAAGAGTTAAACGAAAAATGAAGTTCAGGGTGAAAAGTTATGAATGACAAAGATTTTAATTGGGCAGAACTTATGTGGAGGTAAACAAATCATAAAGCTTGAAAATTATGAAATTAAAAGAAATTACGAGTTGGGTGAACTGTGGAAAGTTGATAAACTCTGAAATTAAAAGTTAGGCAAAGTGGAAAAGATCTGTGGAGTTGCTAAACTCGGGAATTGGACATAACTGTAGAGTTTGCCATTTTGTACACCAGAGAAAGTCTAGAGTTGGGCAAAGTGGAATAGATCTGTGGAGTTGAGAAACTTTGGAATTGGGTACACTGTGGTTGTTTTCAATGTGTACAGCAGGGAAAACTCTGGAGCTTAGCAAAGTAGATGGAACTATGGAGATGAGAACTCTGTAATTTAATATAATGTTGAACTTTTCGATTTGTACACCAGCGAAACTCTGGCGTTTGGTAAAGTGGAATGGAGCTGAAAACTCTGTAATTGGGTGCCCTGTGGAGTTTTTCGATCTGTACAGAAGGGAAAACTTTGGAGTTTGGCAAAGTAAAAAGCAACTATGGAGCTGAGAACTCTGTAATTGGGTATACTATGGAGTTAGACAAAATGTGTAGCTAGGCCAGCGGACGATCGGGTAAACTGTAGACTTAAGCTGAGTGGAAGCGGACAGTGGAGCAAGGAAGCTCTGGATTGACAATTACGTCGGAGAAACATCCGACAGTTCTGTAAGTAGCAATGTTAAGCAATATGTTGCAACGTAGTTCCACACAAGATAGACGGAGTCCGTGAACTCTAACACAGATTGGCGTTTCCTAAAGTTTTGTGCATTTCCTTCAATCCTTACGATGAACCTGTTCGGATTCCCTCTAAAGTAACTGGACAATCTATATAACATTTTTATGTAATATTTGACTAGAGGGTTGTCTTTACCATATTTACCAGATGGATTACCAGGGTACTCAAACACCCCTTTATATTAATATCTACCTTTGTCTAATGAAATGTAGTATGTCAATATTAAATGTCTAAAAATTGTATCTAAAGTGAACGTTTATCTATAAACTTGTTGCTATTGTTTGCAGGTTTTTAGTAAAATCCCTACCTACTAGTAATTCTTATTAATGTTTTTTTAAAGAACGAACTAGAAATAGTATAACTTCTTCTCCTGGAGACCAGAAGGAATGTTTTCCTTAGGAGGGGCCTATTTTGGGCTCCAGGTTCCTCCGTTGAACAACTCAACCCCGTTTACATTCTTGTATCGTTAGTCAGTTGTTATTAAGGACCATTTCATAGTTGTATCGTCAAACGGAAATCTCAACAAACAATGATTGAACGAAGAGAGTAGGAGAGGTCACGACACGAATGGGTCACCTTCCAAGTCAAACACTGACTGAATCGATGCCGCCGGTGTAAATAATTAATCCGGCTGCCTGTAAACATGCATTGCCCCAATATAAACACGTAAGCCGCTATACACGCTGTGTGGCCTGCAACGGAAATGCAGTCTTTGGCAAACTTGCCTAATTCGGTTTTATATGTTTATAAAAGGTATTTGGCTCATAATAATATCCGACTCGTATAAGTCAGTGGGACATAAATATTTTTTTTAATTATTTAGTTTTAATTTTGATTTTTTTAAACGTTTTCTGTTACTATAAAAATGTACATATGACTGTAGGAAACAATACTTGAATATAATTTATCAAACACAAGTTTTTGAGATACGAAATAATACAAACAATAAAAATGTTAATACTTTTTGTGAAATTATTAGTTTTTTTTAAAAAAAACAAAGGATAGTAATTTATAATTTATAATAATACTACTAATAAAAATTGTGATTTAGGTATTAACATACCTTATGATTTTGGAGTAATCTTCAATAAAGTTTATTAAATGTGTAATTAAGATTATTTGTTTTATATATTCCTTTAATGGCCAATGCCCCCATCGCGTACCCCACTGTACTCAGTCAAACTAGAACAAACATTTATATTTTCACAATAGTCAATACCCTCGTTATTTTTTAATGCCACTCTACTTGCTCAAACTATGGTTCAAATTAAGTCTTCCTCTGTTAATATTTACAAAATAGAAACAATTTACTTATTTTTTTATCTAAGTAATAATATTATCTTTATATTATTTTGTACGTGAGTTTTTTCTACATTTCTCCATTTCTACAACTTCTCATGCCCTCCTACTAGTTGTGGATTCTTCTTCTCCTCCCATAGTTTTACATTTACTCTACTAACCACGCTTTAATATAACGGGTAAATACCAAAATAGACTGTCCTGGCTCAGGTATAGTCCGGACCAAACCGTACACTTGTCCTTGAGAGATCGCAATAGGCGAGACGGGAGGAGAGGGTCAGTATAAATACTTTCCTACAAACATTATAAGGACTAATAATAAATACATGATGACTGAAATGTACATAATAATAAAATAAAGAAAGTTTGTGGTCAAGAGGTTTTTGTGTATTTATTATTAAATTCAACCACAGTATGTTCCTAATAAATAGTAATGATGATGACTGTCAAAACACACGTGGTTAGTAATTATAAAACTACAGCACTACAGTCTCTTCAGTTTCCGTTTAAATGAGTTGGTGAACATAGCCTCCTGAAGCTGTTGATGTGTAGAGGATTCTGAAAATTTAACATGTTTTCAGAAGTGGTAGTATACGAGAAAGCGGGAGTGAGCAAGTACACGGTTTGCTGGACGCGACAGTCGATGTAAAAATGCATGGGCATTTCCTACAACGCATTTCCTTCAAAGCTTTTCGTTGATAAAGGGTACCAATACCGTCAAGAATGAATAATACAATAATCCAAGATATAAAACATGTTAAATTAGAAATAGAATGTTTGCTAAATTTATACAAATTGCCAAACTTATTTTGTTGCCGTAACATTATAGACATTGAATATAGTATCAAATTTAGAATGTATTTGTTCATTTATTAATATTACTGTATTTATTTCGAATACTTCATATATGTTCAAAATATAAATAAAGATATATATAAATCAAATTTTGCAAAACATTGTATTAATAATAAACAACAATTTCCAAATATTGTAAATTTAAACTTATAGAAGGAATTAATAAAGGATTAAAAATGAATATATGCGAAGCATTCGAAATATATAAATACAGTGATAATAACAAATTATTAAAAGAACAAATAAAAATACATTCTAAATAAACTTGGCAATTTGTATAAATTTAGCAACAAATCTATTTCCAATTTAACATATGATTTATATCTTGCATTATTGTATTATTCATTCCTAATGAAGTTTGTACTGTTTATTAACGAAAAGCTTTGAATAAAAATTAATAAATATTCTTGTATTTGAACAATGTTAGTATATATATATATATATATATATATATATATATATATATATATATATATATATATAATACGTTTTCTTGTTTAATAATTTAAAACAACATAGGTTATTCAAATTAATAAATATTCTTGTATTTGAATAACCTATCTTGTTTTAATATATATGTGTATATATATATATATATATATATATATATATATATATATATATATATATATATATATATATATATATATTGCCTCGATAACAGGACTTGCAATGAAATAATTTTGCTCTAATCCCAGTGCCAGGGCACCATTATGTTCCGTCCTTACTCCAACCTAATTCTTAATACCCTTTCTTTACCCTACACGATCTTTGCCTTACCCTCCTGTATCCTGTGCCAGAGGTTTTATTTGCTTTAGAATTGGTCTGTCTTGAAGCTGATATTATAGCTCTTAATTCAGTTGGAGTGTACATTGTACATTTTACATATTCGAGTAGTGTACATTTTTATCTAAACCCTTGTTTATAAATGTAAAATTTTGAAATAAACTTCGTACAAGCTTCACGCCTAAAGTAGTTTCACTCCAACGACGTTTCATCGACTACGCCGCCATCATTGGACATCGTTATAAACGAAACAAAGCTTTTCCACTGAGTAACAACTACTGGTGATGAAGTAACGGCGCTGAAACGTCGTTTAAATAATTAAACTAGGTTAGTTGTAAGATCTGTGTTGCGTTTACTTTGGCTGCCACTTCTCCTCAAACTATTTGCTTTTACTTATTTGTTTTAAAACTTCTATTTATGGCTCCGTGTTGTGTGTTGCAGACTTCAAGCATTGTTACCATGTTTTAAAACTTCTTAGTAAGTTATTAAAAAACTGACACAAATACAACTCTGTTCTACTTGTAAAGATTTATTTCAATTTTCTTTCAAATTTATTTATATCAACTAAACAAATGAGAAAACAATCCTCTTCATGAACATTTTTACTACATTTACCTCCGCGTAATTGTTGTCTATCCTCTATTAACTTACTGAAATGGCTGGTTTCTGTGCCAATACATTTAGCTTTAAATTGATTTTTTGAGTGCTTTGCAATTCCTCTTCATCTCTCTTAATGTATTTTCCAATCAATCGTCAAAATTACACCATTCGTAGCTAATGGTATATTCCAGATGTTCTTCAATAGAGTACATTTAGAATTCTAAAAAGCAATATTTTATTATACAAAACCTTTTAAAAGGCACTTTCCCAAGAATTTAATTAAACCTTTGCACAGATAGAAATGGACGTCTCAGAGGAGTAAATGCAATTAGAGAATGGGACTTACTCTGTCCCCGTTCTACTTATTCATCCATATTAAACGAGCCACAGTTATAACTGCGGCTGTGGCATTCGTAAGGAGACAAAGTTCTGCCTAGCAACATCGAATGCTCCTCGTCCAACACAATGTGGTTGGCAACCAGTTGGGGTCAGATTTAACGAACTACAATGTTAAATATGTGGGGAGGTTTGCAATGAATATTAAATAGCAGATAATTAAATGAACTGGAATAAAACAAGGTAAGAGGATTTTGAACAAGTGAATTTGCTACAGCTTGGTGACGTACCACGAGGAATGGAGAGATGCGACGTGTGAGGATGTGAAGAGGC
>JBAIZL010000003.1:69308619-69471119 GCA_036971475.1 Prosapia bicincta
TGTGTGTGTGTGTGTGTGTGTGTGTGTGTGTGTGTGTGTGTGTGTGTGTGTGTGTGGGTGCAACCTTTTTTTTCAGTGTTGCGACCATTCTAGAATAGGCTCACATCATTGTAACTTAACTATGGAACTCATTTCCTTTGGTTCAGATATTGGAAATCTAATTATTCGGAAGAGCAAGGAAAATTCTCCGCCCCATCCATGTTCTTAAAATGATTACCAGAAACCTAGTTTCCGGCTTAATGCGTAACACCCTTACTTTGTTTTCAATCATTTCAACCCCTTTCCTTACTCCACCGTTACAACCTTAATTGAACAATTTCATCCCTTAATATTCCAGAAAATATTTCAAGCCTTTTATTAATAAGTATCGACCTGTGGGGTTGCAGTTGTCAAGGAGTATTCGAAACTTCCTCAATTAGGTTTCCACGAATTTCATGGTAATTTTATCTAGCAAGGATACGTAGCTTCCAATAAAATAATAAAAGAATTTTTAATGATAACGATTGGAAATACTGATTTTAATTTTAAAACATTGTAATATTTGTAAATTTTATATTAAATAAGAAGGCGGGAGCACTGAAGCAGACGTGCTGCAGACAGTTGTCTCTTTCCATTTTAATTTCTTTTTTTTGTCTTCGCCTCCGCCTATCTGTATTTTAGTTTCCTTAAGTTTCTGTCTCTATCTCTTTGTATTTTCCTTTTCGTCTCCTCCACTGTGCATTCTTCTATTAGTCTTCGTCTACGTCCTTTCTTCTTCATTTCCTCGTCTTCGTTCTCTGTCTCTTCGCCTGAGATGTTTCGTTTTTATCTTTGTTCTTCTCCTCTTGTCTTCGTCTCTTCTTCTTCATCTATCTCTATCCTTATTTCAGTTTCCTTGTCTTTTTGTCTTCGTATATTTCTTTTCTTCTCTTCGCCTCCTTTGCTTCGTTTTCGTCCCTTCGTCTTCGTCTCTATATCTCTTCAACCCTTTGTCTCTGTCTCCTTCTCTCGGATTCTTCGTTCCTTTCTTTCTTATTTTTTATTGTTTTCGTCTCTTATTTCTCGTTTCTTCGTCTCCTTTGTCCTCGTTCCTCCGTTTTTGTCATACCGTTTCCTTCATTTCGTCTCTGTCTCTCAGTCCTTTCATCTTCATGACACTGTCTTTATCATAAGGATTATGTCCACGTTTTTTCGTCCCTGATCATTCGTTTTTTTCTTGTAGTTTTAAGACGATAAGTTAGTATTGCTATTATTACCTACAAATATAAAGAGTGGCTGTGACTATAAGTAGGATTAAGGTAGGGGCAAAAACCTCCTTGTACAGGATGCAAGGGGAAATATATTGTCATGTATTTAGAGTCGCGTGCCTAAAGGAGACTTAATGTCTACCGGGGTCGTAGGAGGTATCTACCCGTTACAGACAGACCGCTCTAGTGATCGATAGGGGCATAACATTCCTTGTACAGGATGCAAGGGGAAATATATTGTCGTGTGTTTAGAGTCGCGTACCTAAAGGAGACCTAATGTCTACCGGGGTCGTAGGAGGTATCTACCCGTTACAGCCAGATCGCTCTAGTGATCGATAGGGGCAAAAACCTCCTTGTACAGGATATAAGGGGAAACAAAATGTCATGTGTTTAGAGTCAAGTACGTAAAAGAGACTTAATGCCTATCGTCGTCGGTAGAAGGTACCTACCCGTTACAGGCAGTACGCTCTAGTGATCGATAGGGGCAAAAACCTCCTTGTACAGGATGCAAGGGGAAATATAATGTCATGTGTTTAGAGACGCGTACCTAAAAGAGACTTAATGCCTATCGTCGTCGTA
Organism: Prosapia bicincta; assembly: GCA_036971475.1. Taxonomy (NCBI): domain Eukaryota; kingdom Metazoa; phylum Arthropoda; class Insecta; order Hemiptera; family Cercopidae; genus Prosapia; species Prosapia bicincta. Next base: position 69,310,425 of record JBAIZL010000003.1, read on the forward strand.
AGAAGGTACCTACCCGTTACAGACAGATCGATCTAGTGATCGATAGGGGCATAACATTCCTTGTACATAATGCAAGGGGAAATATATTTTCATGTGTTTAGAGTCGGGTACCTAAAGGAGACCTAATGTCTACCGGGGTCGTAGGAGGTATCTACCCGTTACAGACAGATCGCTCTAGTGTTCGATAGGGGCATAAAACTCCTTGTACAGGATGCAAGGGGAAATATATTGTCATGTGTTTAGAGTCGCGTACCTAAAGGAGACCTAATGTCTACCGGGGTCGTAGGAGGTATCTACCCGTTACAGACAGATCGCTCTAGTGTTCGATAGGGGCATAAAACTCCTTGTACAGGATGTATAGGGAAATATAGTGTCATGTGTTTGGAGTCGCGTATCCGGGGTCGTAGGAGGTGTCTACCCGTTAGAAAGAGATGGTTCTAGCGTGGATCAATGGAGAGCATTATTACCAAAAGAAGGTGAAACAGGAGCCTTGATAGTCTCAGCTTACCAAAGTAAACTTAATCAGTATGAAAAATCTTTCCTTTTTTAAAAACTTTAGTTTTTTTAAAAAAATGTACAAAACAAATTTTTAAATAATAATAATAACAATAAAAAGTGAGATATTCGTGTGATGAAGGATGGCACTAAGCGATTAGCAAACATAATCCCTTACAAATCAAAACGCTAGCTGTTCGATGTTAAATGCAACCTAAGCGGTGATATGTTCGGCTTAACCACTTTAGTGACACTTGTTACTTCAGTTTAATAACTTACTGAAGGCAAACTTTTGTGTTAAAAATGTCACCGTCAAAGGTTAAAGTTCACATAAATAGAATGGCAGAGTGTGTGTGGTCTCAAACATATCCAGGATAACAAGCTTTGAGTTGTCAGCGACGCCTCTCGGCGGGGGTCGCGTCATTACCGCCAGCAACAAATCCTTGTCGAGTTGCCACAGGTTCATACACACAATAACATTCCTCGATAATGTAAATCTGTGACATTTCGGCTGAATGTTTACCTATCTCAGTTACTTTTCCAGCTGTGGACCTCTTTTATAGAAAATATTTATTCAGGTATCTTTATAAACGAAACAAATAATTTAATAATTGTTTATGTATTAAGATAATGGTGAACTTTTAGAGATATAACACTAATAAATACGAATTTAGATTTAAATATTAAAAATATTGATTAGGAAATATTTTATCTCCTCCTTCATTTTCTCCTACTTCCCTTTCTCCGCATCCTCTTCTATTTTATCTTCCTCCTATCTCTCTCCCCTATCCCTACTCTCTCTCTTAATCTTCTTTATTCTTCTTTACTATGTAATTCATTTTAGGCCTCCCTGACCTCTTTATCCTTGTAGCGCTGTCCATGTCGCAGAGATAACCCGACTAAAGAACTTTACCTTAAGAATACTCTCGCACTTGGCGCTTTCTTTCTACCGCTGGCCTCCATCTTGGTAGAACCTGTAAGAGCGTGGTACTGTTTGACTTATTATAAATGTAAAAATAATGAAACATCTTTTATCTCCAAAAATGTAAAAACAAAATTGTTTAGACTAAGCTGCATACCACTTCCTAGTGTTGCAGATCACGTTTAAAGAATAGAGTGTTATTTCTCTGCCACTTTAAGATAATCAATCATTCTGCCTATTATAATATGGGCAGGATTGGTGTTTAGACATGAACCCTACTAATACGGAATATTAAAACTCACTAGAGAACCCCTTGTAAAAAATAGGCCAACTTTGTCTCCTTTTCTGTGTACCGATAACTACAACGGCGTAACCTGTTCCCTCTGTCAACTAGAGTCAACCTATGTCTCCCCTTCTGACTTCCAACATCACCGATTGTTCTACAGCAATTACACCCTCTGTAAACTAAATCTAACTGATGTCCTCTCCTCTGTGTACTGACATCTACGACGCGTAACCGGTTCTCTCTGTAAACTAAAGCCAACCTATGTCTCCCCTTCTGCCTTCCAACATCACTGATTGTTCTACAGCAATGACACCCAAGTAAACTAAATCTAACTGATGTCCTCTCCTCTGTGTATCGACATCTACAATGCGTAACCGGTTACCTCTGTAAACTAGAGCCAACCTATGTCTCCTCTTCCGACTACCAACCTCACCGATTGCTCTACAGCAATGACACCATGTGTAAACTAAATCTAACTGATATCCCCTCCTCTCTGTTCCGACGTTTATAGAGGTGTGATCTGTGTAATTTATAAACTAGATCCTACTGATATTCTCTTCATCTGTATCCAGACAATTACAAATATGACACCCAAGCCCTCTGTAAACTATGTTCAACTAATTTCCTATCATCTGTGTCCCGATAAATACAGGAACGGAACCCGTGCCCTCTGTATACTAGATCCATCTAAAGTCCTCCTCATCTGTGTCCTGGCATTTACAACGGTCTAACCTGTGCCCTCTATAAACTAGATCCAACTGATATCCTCCTCATCCAAGTCTAGGGCTTTACAATGGAGTAACCTGTGCCCTCTATAAACTAGATTTTACTGATACCCTCTTTATCTGTGTCCTGGCATTTACAACGGTCTAACCTGTGCCCTCTATAAACTAGATCCAACTGATATCCTCCTCATCCAAGTCTAGGGCTTTACAATGGAGCAACCTGTGCATCTATTAACTAGGTTTTACTGATACCCTCCTCATCTGAGTCTTGGGCTTTACAATGGAGTAACCTGTGCCCTCTATAAGCTAGATCTTACTGATACCCTCCTCATCCAAGTCTAGGGCTTTACAATGGAGTAACCTGTGCCCTCTATAAGTTAGATCTTACTGATACCCTCCTCATCCAAGTCTAGGGCTTTACAACTGAGTAACCCGTGTCCTCTGTATACTAGATCTTACTGATACACTCCTCATCTGAGTCTAGGGCTTTACAATGGAGTAACCTGTGCATCTATTAACTAGGTTTTACTGATACCCTCCTCATCTGAGTCTTGGGCTTTACAATGGAGTAACCTGTGCCCTCTATAAACTAGATCTTACTGATGCCCTCCTCATCCAAGTCTATGGCTTTACAATGGAGTAATATGTGCCCTATTAAAACTAGTTCTTATTGATACCCTCTTTATCTGTGTCCAGGCATTTACAACGGTCTAACCTGTGCCCTTTATAAACTAGATCCAACTAATATCCTCCTCATCCAAGTCTAGGGCTTTACAATGGAGTAACCTGTGCATCTATTAACTAGATTTTACTGATACCCTCCTCATCCAAGTCTAGGGCTTTACAATGGAGTAACCTGTGCCCTCTATAAACTAGATCTTACTGATACCCTCTTTATCTGTGTCCAGGCATTTACAACGGTCTAACCTGTGCCCTTTATAAACTAGATCCAACTAATATCCTCCTCATCCATGTCTAGGGCTTTACAATAGAAAAACCTGTGCCCTCTATAAACTAGATCTTACTGATACCCTCCTCATCTGAGTCTAGGGCTTTTTTTATTAACTTGAGAGCGGGTTTAAACTGCCCGAAGCACCGCTACCTTAGGTATATTGTACTTACCTCCCTGATCTAGTCAAAGAGCCCCTTCCCTCTTACCAGGTTTAGAAGTTTCCTGACTAGTGTTTTACCTTCAGCATCCTCTTCCAGAGCTGTGCTATCAACAAAGTGGTTGAAGCGCCTCTCGGCAAGTGCTTCACATCTATAAATGATGTGTGTGGCGGTCTCCAGTTCTTGCCCGCATAATCTGCACACTGGTTCATCTTTGAAGATACCCGTATTATGCAGATGTTCGGTCCAATCAGGGGAGTCGAAGACCCCTCTCTGGCCAGCGCATCTGCGGCTTCATTTCCAAATATTCCCCTATGCCCTGGCACCCAACCTATTTTGATTTGATTGTGCCTTGCCAGGGCTTCTAGGTTATTTAGACACTCCCTGACTATGGCCGAGGTGACCACATGACCGTTTAGTGCCTTACTTGCTGCCTGACTGTAAGAGAAAATAGAAATCCGGGTCCTCTGTATTCCCCATCTCGCTATCTCTCCCAGACAGGCATTTATAGCATATATTTTGGCCTGAAAGACAGAGGTATGCCTCCCCAAGGAAAAAACTAGTTTACCCTTGGGTTTTTACAATACACCCCCGCTCCAGTGCCGAAGTCCATCTTGGAGCCATCTTTGTACCAGATCTGAGCTCCCGATGTTACTGACCCTGACCATTCCATCATAGTTTGGTCGGCCTGCCCAGGTGCAAACGTCCGAGTAAGGTGGTCACTGCCCATCTCTAAGACAGGTTCTTTGACCACGCACTCGATACTCATATGTCCCGAAACATCTGGGAGATTAGCCCAGTTGTTCGAGTATGCAATCTCTATGCTGGGGTTTGGTGCTCGTGGTTGATTGCTTCCCACCTGTTGCACCTCACCCCTCACAACATCCAAGCCCTGGACGTTAACATGCTCGGCTCTGTTTTGGCCTCCCCTGCGTTGTGTGCTCAGGATTATTGGCCCTCCCACTGCTCTCGCCTGATCTCTTCGGAGCCGCCTTCTGGCCACTCCACTCATACGCTTTCTCCGTAGAGAAAGCGTGCTCAACTCTACAACCATTTTACTGGTTTCTGCAGTCGGCAGCTTGGTAGCCGCCCCAGCACCCCCAGTGGTGGTTGCCGTTGACACATCTGCTACAGACTCACGGTTTGCCGTCTCATTGGCTCCCGCTGTCTGTGCAAACTCGACATCAATTTGTGTACTTACTTGGTCCATTAGCTTTCCAAGTATGGGGGAAAGTACGGTCAACCAGAGCAGAACCCCCACTGCCCTGGCAAGACAACATACAATGAGGTTGTGTCTGGTTCCTCAAGGGGATCGTGTACTACTTCATTTTACACCCTGCAGCCATTCATCCATCGGCACGATGCCTTCCACCTTGGATTGGGTATTCAGTCACTGACCTTGAAGCACACCCCACGTTCAGGACATTATTAACTGTTGCTCATGGAGCGAACAGCCTGCTTTACTCTCTTTTTTTAAAACTGTGTCGTTAGGGTAGTTTCCCACCCATACTTCACAGCCGCATTGCTCTTGGTCACCTGGAAGGTGAGAGTAGCATTGTGAGGATTTAATTCCCAACTACCCCAGTCCCCAGTCAGAGCAGTTATTTCTACCACACCCAACTGGTTGACTGACGAGGAGGGATAATTCCTCACCTTTGAACCAATGCCTCGATCCGGGCCTGCTTATTCAGAAACCTTCCGGAATCCTTATTCACAAGTCACCTATATATCTGTAGGCCATTCCACTATCAGCCACCCGTGGACCCGCCCAGATGCTAAGGCAAGCTATCTGGGAGTCCAGGGCTTTACAATGGAGTAACCTGTGCTCTCAAAAAACTAGATCTTACTGATACCCTCCTCATCTGAGTCTAGAGCTTTACATTGGAGTAACCTGTGCCCTTTATAAACTAGATCTTACTGATACCCTACTCATCCAAGTCTAGGGTTTTTACAATGGAGTAACCTGTGCCCTCTATAAACTAGATTTTACTGATACCCTCTTTATCTGTGTCCTGGCATTTACAACGGTCTAACCTGTGCCCTTTATAAACTATATCCAACTAATATCCTCCTCATCCAAGTCTAGGGCTTTACAATGGAGTAACCTGTGCCCTCTATAAACTAGATTTTACTGATACCCTCTTTATCTGTGTCCTGGCATTTACAACGGTCTAACCTGTGCCCTTTATAAACTAGATCCAACTAATATCCTCCTCATCCAGGTCTAGGGCTTTACAATGGAGTAACCTGTGCCCTCTATAAACTAGATTTTACTGATACCCTCTTTATCTGTGTCCTGGCATTTACAACGGTCTAACCTGTGCCCTTTATAAACTATATCCAACTAATATCCTCCTCATCCAAGTCTAGGGCTTTACAATGGAGTAACCTGTGCCCTCTATAAACTAGATTTTACTGATACCCTCTTTATCTGTGTCCTGGCATTTACAACGGTCTAACCTGTGCCCTTTATAAACTATATCCAACTAATATCCTCCTCATCCAAGTCTAGGGCTTTACAATGGAGTAACCTGTGCCCTCTATAAACTAGATTTTACTGATACCCTCTTTATCTGTGTCCTGGCATTTACAACGGTCTAACCTGTGCCCTTTATAAACTAGATCCAACTAATATCCTCCTCATCCAAGTCTAGGGCTTTACAATGGAGTAACCTGTGCCCTCTATAAACTAGATTTTACTGATACCCTCTTTATCTGTGTCCTGGCATTTACAACGGTCTAACCTGTGCCCTTTATAAACTATATCCAACTAATATCCTCCTCATCCAAGTCTAGGGCTTTACAATGGAGTAACCTGTGCCCTCTATAAACTAGATTTTACTGATACCCTCTTTATCTGTGTCCTGGCATTTACAACGGTCTAACCTGTGCCCTCTATAAACTAGATCATACTGATACCCTCCTCATCCAAGCCTAGGGATTTACAATGGAGTAACCTGTGTCCTCTATAAACTAGATCTTACTGATACCCTCCTCTTCTGAGTCTAGGGCTTTACAGTGGAGTAACCTGTGCCCTCTATAAACTAGATCTTACTGATACCCTCTTTATCTGTGTCCAGGCATTTACAACGATCTTACCTGTGCCCTCTATAAACTATATCCAACTAATATCCTCCTCGCCCAAGTCTAGGGCTTTACTATGGAGTAACCTGTGCCCTCTATAGGCTAGATCTTACTGATACTCTCCCTATCCAAGTCTAGGGCTTTACAATGGAGTAACCTGTGCCCTCTATAAGCTAGATCTTACTGATACCCTCCTCATCCAAGTCTAAGGCTTTACAATGGAGTATCCTGTGCCCTCTATAAACTAGATCTTACTGATACTCGCCTTATCCAAGTCTATGGCTTTTCAATGGAGTAACCTGTGCCCTCTATAAACTAGATCTTACTGATGCCCTTTTTATCTGTGTCCAGGCATTTACAACGTTCAATTCTGTTCTCGTTTATGTGACACTCTTCGCCAGGCTCCTTTAAAATTACTTTCTGTTTCTAGGATCTCCTTCCGACTAGGTTTATACAATGGCAGGGCACCACCGTGACTATTTGCTAACTCCACCCACATTCCTCTACGTCTAACGTTTTATTAGTCTCACGGTATCCCTATGTGTTTCGGTTTCCGCCTTAGTATAGACCCCTAAACACACTACAATGTTTGGTGCTGGTAGCATTTGCTAGGGAGATGAATACCTTATGTCTGTTTGTTTGTTGCCCACGCATTCAAACAAATGCAATGCATATCAGGTCGAGTTAATACAATACGCAACTGTTTTCATTAAATGAATTGTTGGCAGATCTCCTCGTGCTCGGTTCTAATAAAGTCATAAAACACAATGCAGATTATTTCGCCCACGTTGGCACTAATGTCAAAGGTTAGATCTGAGGGAGTACAGTCTCAAAATTAATTAACTTACAAACATAATGAGTTTTTCTAACTTTTGCTCCAATTAGCTACGTAATACGATACATGTTTATATTTAGGGATGGCTTCGGTTTTCCAGAGACAAGTAATACACAAAGCCTTATAATATCGTTGAAGTTATTAACAACAGCTTTATTGTTGCTGAGAATGAAATTAAGCAGCTGTCTAGAGTTGGGAGAGGGGCTAGTTACACACCTTACCCAATAAAGCACACGGCCGTTTCGAGAGGTATGTCGGCGGTCATGTAGACAATATGGGCAATGCATTTGGAGGAGTATTGCTAGTTACAGCTAAGCTGGCAACTGGACCGATGAGATGTGACTAGTGTCCTACCTCTGAAACACCCAGAGGGTGATGACATAGCAGAGTTGATGACAGCTACAGTGTTTAAAGCCGTAACTAAATTCATTCTCTTACTGGTTGAAGCCGAAGTCCTTAAGTGCACCGTGTCCTTTACCAATGACATATCAGCGACTCTTATGAGTTTTGTATAATAAAATAAGAAACTTATTTAGCAGCGACCAGCGTAACCAATATTCCCTCATCGTCAGTTCATTGCTCCAGTTCAAATATCTATTAACATAGGAAACTATCTAATCCGGATAGGGAACCATGGATGCTTCTTTAAGTTCATTTACCACGGAAACCACAAGTCCTTGCGAAAGCAGCCACTAGAGGTTTTGCGGAACGTTGTGAAGCCTGGCTGGGGAAAGGCCGCGGCTGGAGGGGTAACGGGAAACCGGCCAGTGTTTAGCTAATATTCCCCAAACTTACATTGACTGCAATAGAGAAACCCGAATATAGACGCGACGACGGCTCTAGACCTACTACCCCACCACTACGAGCGCTCCGCACCTCCCCTCCCCCAACTACAAAAACTAGTGCAGACGGTTTTCATCCATGAAGATCAGGCTTCACCAAGAAACGCAAGACCTATAGCTTCCGACCCTTCTAATGTTATCTGGGGAAATCCTTTTTTAATTTTAATTCTATAGCAGCTTTGTTTAATCACAAGTTATGAACCTTCGATTACCAATTTTTCTTCAAAATTTTATAACAATAGTATTTTTTTCGTAAGTCAGTGGGGAGTAAACATTATTTTACTTTCAAATCCTGGAATAGCAATTGCAAAAGCATCTCTGTGACGTCACAGTCTCCCTCAAGGGATTTCTATGATCCGGGAATCAAGTAGGATTGGAGTCGCGTAGGTGTTGGAAACTTATTAAAGAAGTTGTGCTTTGAATTTTAATAGGACTTTTTGCCAAGTTCGTCGATTAAAGAAAGTTCTAATCTCCTAGCCAACAATAAACAGTAATAACAAGTTATTCATCGCCTTCACAGCCATTCGGGATTTTTAAACTGTACCAGATTACGGTTATTTGAAAGTTCCTTCGTAGATATTGGTTAAGGTATTACGAAAAATGCTGCAATAAATAAAACGATTCTTGCGGCGCAATATTAAGATGTTGCTCTATGATATTGTAATCGTTCTAAGGGAACCGAACTGCGAATATTCAAAGAGTTACAGCGAGCGAATGTGAGAACGAGAAATGCATTGCATTCATATATTGTTATTATACTATTTTTTTCCAATGTCGTAACAATCGCTAATAGCTGTGATCGCTCAGATCCCGCACAGCTACAATCGCGCTCAGCTACAATCGTGCACAGCTAGAATCGCGCACTGCTTCAATCGTGCTCAGCTACAAACCAACAATCGCTCTCAACTACAATCACGCACAGCTACAATCCTGGAAAACTATAATTGTGCACAGATAGAACCGCGCACAACTTCAATCGCGCTCAGTTACAATCACACATAGCTACAATCGTGCTCAGCTACAATCGTGCACAGCTACAATCATGCTCAGATACAATCGTCCACAGCTACAATCGTGCACAGCTACAATCACGCTCAGCTACAATTGCGCACAGCTTCAATCCCGCTCAACTACAATCCCGCACAGCTACAGTCGCACACAGCTACTATCGTGCACAGCTACAATCGTGCACAGCTACAATCATGCTCAGCTACAATTGCGCACAGCTTCAATCCCGCTCAACTACAATCCCGCACAGCTACAGTCGCACACAGCTACTATCGTGCACAGCTACAATAGTGCACAGCTACAATCATGCTCAGCTACAATTGCGCACAGCTTCAATCCCGCTCAACTACAATCCCGCACAGCTAGAGTCACACACAGCTACTATCGTGCACAGCTACAATCACGCTCATTTACAATCCCGCACAGCTACAGTCGCACACAGCTACTATCGTGCACAGCTACAATAGTGCACAGCTACAATCATGCTCAGCTACAATTGCGCACAGCTTCAATCCCGCTCAACTACAATCCCGCACAGCTACAGTCACACACAGCTACTATCGTGCACAGCTACAATCACGCTCATTTACAATCCCGCACAGCTACAGTCGCACACAGCTACTATCGTGCACAGCTACAATCATGCACAGCTACAATTCCGCTCAACTAGAATCCCGCACAGCTACAGTCGCACACAGCTACTATCGTGCACAGCTACAATCGTGCACAGCTACAATCACACACACCTACAATCGCACGCAGCAACAATCGCTTACGGGTACAATTTAACACAGCTAAAATCACGCTCATCTACAATCGCACACAGCTACAATCGCGCACAGCTACAATTACGCACAGCTACAATCCTTGACAGCCACAATCGCCCACAGCTATAATAACACACAGCTAGAGTCTCGTACAGCTACAAATACGCTCAGCTATAATCGTCAACAGCTACAATCGCGCACAGTTAAAATAGCACACACTTAGAATCGCGTACAGCTATATTCGCACATAGCTACATGTGCGTGTTTGGTAAGGTTTAAGATACATTCGATTGGGCTATGGTACATCGGAGTGGCTTAAGGACTGGTTGGAGTTACGAGAATCCAGTACACTGTGGTCACAGAGATAAATCAGCAACTAGAAGCACTCGAGCGAGAAGTGACCAATTGCAACAGGGCAATGAACCGTTGCATTTCCAAGGTGTGTGATTCTCACATATTCTTTCCCCGTACTATAACAAAAACGTATTGAGAATATACAAAACAATATTAGACGGATCGTTTATAAACCACTAAAAGAAGGAGAACTTGGTCTCAATCATAGCATTAACGGCGTTATAGAGAGATATCTTCTGTTTGAAAACCGTATTGAAGAAACTAGATTGAGAATACATAAAGAGAGAATAGCACAAAGGAAATTATCACAAATCTTACTTCTTTATAAGCACCATAGTAATGGGGACATTATGACTCTCTTATCCTTATAAATGGACCAACCTGACGTAATTCTCTCAGCTCCTGATGGTCTGACTGGGCGAGATACGTTACTGGCTTTTTGTTCATTGCTTGGAGGTTGTTATAGGAAAACATAGGCCTACTATTCTAGTCACAAAACTTTTAATAAAGGACTCACCAAGTACAACGTTTATATATACCACGGAGTAATGACCATCATTTATATTCGTATCAATAAATGAGTTAAAATATTTTACTCTTTTTGTTTATTGCAGAGTTAATTGTGCAAATTTAAAATGTTGCCTTTCTGGCTTTGTGTTAACGTCGTCAGAGACACTGGCTTCAACTTAATTATCGTCTCAGTTTGTCTTGCTTAGCCAACTCTAATCTTGTTTCAGATGTTTTTATGAGAAAGTAAAGGTAAATTCCGTAACTCAATTTAAACCCTTTTTTGACTTTTCTAAACAATTGATGAGGCTGAAGTATATTTACATTTACCAGTAAAACAATTCCTGTAACAAATGCTACAGGTTTAACGCAGAGGCTTGAACCCGCTTTCGTTTTGAGAACATTTTCATTTCCATACAGTTCCTACTGTCTTTTTTTATTTGCTGTATAGAAAATAAATTTATTTCCGAATGAATATACAATCAATAATAAAAATACCTATTTCATTATACCGTAGCTTTCGTGCTTCGATCAATAAATTATATTGTAAATCAACTGACAATCGATAATTTATTCCAAAAATGAGTTTCAATGACAAAGTCATCGTCGTAATATATACAATACATCTAAACTCTAATATCTATTCGCTAAACTCATTCATTATGACGAATTCATCATTAAACTCTCTGAGGAACACATTATTGCCGTTCGTAATTATTTACGTATTACCTATTTGGCTGACAATATTTGATGTGGTATGACTTAGATATGAATATTTAAGCAAACTGCATTAAATCTATTCTATACAGGGATTACAATATGGTGTTACGTCCTGACGAAAGACGTGCATTCATTACAATACTCAAACTGGTTGGTTTTGGTTTCGTTGGTTCAATTTGATTTTACTTCAAGTTAGTTTCGTTGTCTCTAAGTAGTTTCGTTTAATTCAAGTTGGTTTCGTTGACTCAAATTCGTTTCGATATCTCGTTATATTTGCTCAAATTGGTTTCAGGTTTGATATTCAACATGGAGTTGGTACTAGGCAATAGTTAGGATAAGCTGACACGTTGTCGCAATACGTGCCCATGATTTTATATAAGTGTGTTGTATACGTTTGTGTTTCCGCTTACTTGCGCGTGTCCATGTGCGCGTGTGTGTGCTTGTGAGTGCGTGTGGGAGAGCGTGTTTTTTAGATTGTTGACGAAGGCTCACTTAAAGAAGTAAATAGAATCAGTGACGCATCACACAAAACTACCTTAGGCTATGTAACCGGGCGCGGGTGGAAAAATAACTTTAAACATTAGAGCAAGGAACGTGTCTTGCGAATTCCCCAGGCAGTATAACTTCTTATTGTTCTTGACAAAAGTAAAACTTTCTTTAATCTAGCGACTGGGTTCTGGGCGTTAGTTCTCTATTAACTGTTTTCCACCTACTTTAGAGATTGCATAAATGCTAACTGCCACTTCTCGTAGCTACATTATCCCTCAGTATCCTTAATCCCTTTTGTTGCCTGCTTTAATTTACTATTTACAACTTTCCTATTGGCCGTGGGAATAATTTTGTCCTTTTCTCTCATCTATAAGGTTTCCTACCTCGATACATTAACACTACTTGACTAATATTCCCTGTCAAGTATTTGCCTGAAACTTGCATCTGCTTTATATATAATCAATAATTACCGAAATCAATTTAAACAATATGTTTTAAACGATTATTTTTGTGGCAACATCACCAAAATTAGGTATGAGTGTGACACACGCCGCCATAGGAGTATTAAATAAAGAGATTATTACTATCCAAAAAAGAAATTCTAATATCTCCCTTTAAAAGGAATCTTGACAAGTAATCCTCTTCGGGCCGTGGGCGGTTTGCGTATTTACAATTTATATAAAAATATAATAGATTTAAAATATTTACTTGTTACAGGTAGTTTATATACTATGTCACCTCTGGTGTTTACTGGTTTTCTTGGGAAGCGGCATCCCGATCGGAAGTCGTCCTCGCGGTCACCAGCTAAACCTGAAAAGGACCTTTTGTTCGACTCTCGCTATACTACTACGACTCTTCTTAACTTGGTTATTTTAATTCAATACCAGAACTGGAAAACTCTGATTCTTACGATCAGCTGTTTATATTCGGTTCGCTGCTAGGTGCTGGTCTCCCGCGGCAGCAAGTGAAACTATTTACTATCTGTCGATTATTTTTATCGAGATTTGGCGGTAATATTTTAAAAAAATTACAAATATAAACAAATAGTTCAGTTTTTGGAGATATGTTAAAGAAAGAGTTAGGCACGTGACGAAAACAAAAGTTGTTACCTTGCGCTCAACGGGGGGGGGGGGCAAACACCTGTTGCTTAGGTTTACCAGAAAATTCTTTAGTAAGCTTTTGAAGTGTTGGCGCTAACGTATCCAGGTATAAAGAGAAAGTCTTAGTGTCCGTGCCTAGCCCTCCTATTCTTATTGTAAGTACAAATATATATAGCGTTAACTAACCAGTGAACAACAGTGTATTTGATAATACGATATAACTACTTTAGTGTCCAAACTTTATATCATCATCATTTATTAATGTCCAAGCTAGCATATTTAATTTCCGACGGTTGTACAAGTCACTTTACCCCAGTTGAAAGTAGGTCCATGGGTGCTCTAAGTTTCCCTTATTCCGAGTGCTAGGGGAACATTACCGCTTTTCCTTATTTCTCTCCTTAGAAGGGGATGTAACTGGTCGGAACTGTTTACGATCACTATAAAGAGTGGCTCTACTTAAACTAGATAAACCTATTAGGTTATAAATCTGTGCACAGTTTGTTAATCTTCATCTTACGTTCTGTGACATAAGTTCTTCCGCAGTAAGCTTACACTATAGTAACGTGTTAGGCACAGCGGTTTGTTTCTTAGAGATTCGTGTTTTACGTGATTATTTTCGCTTAGACGTTTCTGTTAGCAATTTTTAGTTATACTATTATATTACTGCTAAGCTGGTGGCATACAACAATTGAACAGTGGAATTAGAAAAACGCTAGCCATTGATAGCGGGTTATAACTGCTGGATATACTGAACGAAACGATGGGGTTTTAAAGTGGTTTAAGAAAATTCGTGAACAAAACATTCTTAAAGGGGGATAATAATTCGCATAAGAGAATCATAGAAATTTTTTAATTTTTTAGGCCTACGGCTACAAGAAATGTGACTTCTAAGGATAGTCGAAAGATAATCAGGGTTGCACTAAAATTCAATCCTTCTCAAAAATATCTTCGATTCACTCTTATATGCGTTATTTCATAATTATTACCTAAAGTATAGGAAAGAAAAATACAGTTAAGATTCCCTTGGCCAAGAAAACGACAACAAACCTTTTAAATAAGTAATAAATATTTACACGTCTGCTGATTTGACCATCGAATTTTAAATAACCTCACCTCCAGACGGCAGAACAATTCAAAGCTTAAATCTCTTTAAAAAGAGATTCCTATTTTCTGAGAGGGACAAATATTTTTATGAATCTTATCTAGAAATTATCTCCCAAATTTTGAAACAATAACTGATAACCTTTTTAATGTTTTTGGTCAAAAAATATAATTAATAACAATTAATTATCACGTTTAGCTAGTAAATATTATTCATGTCAGGCTTTTATGATTCGTTTTAACTAATTAGTCGTACTCCAAACTTATAAATTTAACAATTGAAACTCCATCAAAAAAAATAACACATTTCGGGGGAATCCAGATCCCTCGATCCTCTTGCCTATGTTACGCAAATGACTTATATAAAATTTAATACATCATAACCTAACAAAAATTTATCTACAACCTAACATATATCGATTAGTTTTCACGTGAGATATTAAAGAACATTTTGTATATAAAATATGTTTTACTATTATAATTCAGCACCAAACAATTTTTTATTATTATATCTATATCTTTTTGTTATTATATACACTGAGCTATATATCACTTTAAATAAATGTTTTTTTTGGATTTCAAGTTTTGTAAATAAAAGCAAACAATTCTTAAAGCAAACTAAATTATAACTTTTATATCTTAAAATAAAAATAAAAAATTGATTGAATTTTTTACCTTGTGGTAGCCATAATATCATAAACGAGGCAAAGTTAAAGTATTAAACTACTGAAAGTGTTGATAAGTATACTATACATAATACAAACATATTACATGTATGAGCATATCAATGATAGATGACACTTGAATAGACCATATGAGCATAGATTAAACGTAACTGTTTTTCTAAATGGGATTTTTTCAGTCTGTGCGAGCCTAAAAGCAGAATGTACCATCGATTTCTTTAAACAAGGAAAGAAATGGCTAATAACATGAAAATTTTGTTCTTAAATGCAGAATAATGTTTACGTTAATGTAATCGAAAATTAACATTTGATTGTTTTATGTAAAAATATTTTAGGATTCGTTCAAAAGCAAGTTGAAAGAAAACTTAGTTGCTATGTAATAGTGAAAAAAACTGTTGAATGTGGTTATATTTAGAACATACTTTCAGCTGTCAACTTCAGAGGTTAAACATATTTTTTATTAGGTAAGTTATTAAGATAATTGATTTTATAACTTATGATAATTCACAGTTTCATGAGATTTACTATAGTTTTTAAAAGAAGACATTTCTCATTTTTGTGATGTAATAAGCTAAAGAGAGAAATATTTGAAGAATACAAAAAAGTTTTATATCTTCCTTCGCCTGTAAAATAAACAACGGTAATTATTTCGACGTGCGACTACCGCTATTTTCGTGAATTTGTTTTACTTTTCTTATGTATTTTTACGTCCTAGACACGAATCCAACATTTTTTTTTGTCGCTGACGCCGTTTTTTTAAAAATATACTTAAAAAACATAACCTAAACTAACCTTTATTGACGTACGACTAACGCTAGTTTCGTGAATTTGTTTTTACTTTTCTTATGTATTTTCACGTTTTTACATATGTACGTTCCTTACATTTTTATGTATTTTTGTGAAAGTTAATTTATTTCACATTTTAAATGTTACATTGTAATGACATGTAGGCCTATAGCGTGAACCGAGCGCGCAGTTGCTACAGCGCACTGCACTACGTCTAGATCTGTAATTTTATACATTACTATATACCTACATTAAAATATACCTACAAAGTATCCAGTCAGGTTAGATTTGGTAATAATTTTATTCAGAATTACTATATATTTTTATTAAATTATAACCAAATCTATCCTGACTTGATACTTCATAGGTATATTTTAATGTAGGTATATAGTAATGTTGTATAAAACTATAACCAAATCTATCGTGACTCATTACTTTGTATGTATATTTCAATATAGGTATATAGTAAAATTGAATATAATTATAACCAAATCTATCCTGACTGGATACTTCGTAGGTAGTCATTCGTAGGTAATTCACGAAAATAGCGGTAGTCGCACGTCGGAATAGCGGTAGTAGCACGTCTGAACTTACGTCAATAAAGGTTATGTTTTTTAAGTATATTTTAAAAAAACGGCGTCAGCGACAATTATTAATGTTGGATTCGTGTTTAGGACGTAAAAATACATAAGAAAAGTAAAAAAAATTCACGAAAATAGCGGTAGTCGCACGTCGGAATAATTACCTAAACAACTTTAAAATCATTAGCCATTGGTTTCTAGTCCTGTTTACTAGTGAAAACGGCAATAGTTAACCAAATGATATTTAACTTCCCAATTTTCTTTTCTTATATATGTTATTCAAACTTAGATTTTTTAAAAAAACGTGGCAACGATTTTAAGCGTAGAAGAACATAAATTTTGCTTAAAATTTGGACAATGTGAAATGTAACCTCAATGTATCAACATATACAAACCAGTATAAATGGAATGTTTTGGTAAATATTAAGATTAGCAACTACCGCTCCAAATTTTTTCTGATCAATTTGACCATGCTGAACACAAATCTGAAGTAATTTTTTGTGGCAAACCTAATATAACCTAACCTCTCTGATCATAGAATTTTTTTCTGGTCAATTTCACCATGCCTACATCAACTAAACCTCTATCCGCACAAACACCATCGGGCGCACGTAGCATGATGTCCGGTTAGAGATCCTCAAGTGTGGCAGAAAAATCTAGCATATGGACTTTGCGGAATATGGTTTAAGACCAAATACTGGCCTGGAAGCCGGGTCCATGCATCCTCGATGCAATAGCAACTTTGTACTCACCAATATACCACTAAGGTAAACACCTAGGTTAACCACAAAAAATATAATCAGATTCTTGTTCAGCATGTTCAAATTGACCAGAAACAAAAATGTTTATCGATTAAGCAATAGTCGCTGATTTTAATATTTACCAATGTTTGGTAATTGTTTAGATTCCTAAACAATTTTCATTGAAATTATTTTTTTGTGTTCCTAGAAACATTATTTTTTTCTTAAATTAAAGTTGGGTAAAATTTTCAGCGCGGATGTATCAGTTGTGAATAGGCTGCCTGCCTCGCGGAGGGATACACGACATCAGAATTGTACTAACCGTTACACTTGGAAAATGCGTAGCATTACGTTTTAGCATATTTTTAATGAATTTAACAAAATAAAAGAATAAAATATGAAGTATCCAGTCAGGATAGATTTAGTTCTAATTGTATTTAGGTAATGTATAAAATTAAAACCAAATCTAACCTGACTGGACACTTTTTAGGTATATTTTAATATAGGTATACAGTAATGTATAAATTTAAAACCAAATCTATCCTAACTGGAGACTTTATAAGTATATTTAAATATATGTATAAAAGTTACATATGCGCAGCATTGTGACATAAAAAAACATTTGTATCACGCCGCGCCCATTCACAACTTCTACATCCGCGCTGAAGTTTTTACCCAACTTTAATTTAATAAAAAATAATGTTTCTAGGCATACAAAAAAAAATAATTTCAATGAAAATACCCTTTTTATATGTTTCTGAATGTTTTATGAAAATATAGGCCCAGTTTAGGAATCTAAATAATTACCCAATGTTTTTGTATTATTACTTTGGTAATTATGAAGATCATCGTCGGAATTTTTGTTTCCTGATCAATTTGACCTTGCTAAACATGGCCTGAAGTTTTTTTATTGCAACCACATATTTACATTAAAAAAAATAACCTAACCTGTCCTGGCCTGACCTGACTATGGTGCTTAATAACGCTCCGATCAACAAAATTTTTCTGATGTATATTTTTATTTCAATGTATTCATCTTCAGATAAAATTATTACAAGACTAACTTCCCTTGTTTTATTTATTTATAATGGATATAGATAGTAGTAGTTTCCTATAAAGTTGATTGCTTCGGAATCAAAATGTACAACAGGACATTGAAAAAAGTTTTGGCAGCTTGAGAGGTTTTATGATAATTATTAAGATCAGCGACTACCACTCCGATCAGCAATTTTTTTTAAAAATCATAATCTAACCTGACCTGACTTGGTTTTCTTAGGTTAATAAGTGTTTGCCGTTAAAAATAACTTCAGATTCGTGTTAAGCAAGGTCAAATCTATCAGGAATAAAAAATTTGCCGATTGTAGCATTAATAAGCACCAAAGTCAGGTTAGGGTAGGTTATTTTTTTACTTAAATATGTGTTTGCAGTAAAAAAAACTGCGGAATTGTGTTGAGAATTGATCAAGAAAAAAAAGATATCGCCGGTAGTAGCTGATCCTAATAATTACCGGTTTTATTACAGTAATTATATTGGCGTGCAACTACCACAATTTTTGTGAATGTTTTTCCTTTTCTAATGTATTTTTACGTCCTGAACACGAGTTTTACATTGTTTTTGTTGCTGTGGTCTGTTTAAGGTCACATAATCTAAAGAAAAACACTCATCGTTTTCTACTCAACCGTTGTGGTAATTGTAGCAATTTGAGACCACCTGAGAATAAAATGGAAAATGTTTCTATAACACATCCTAGGACGATAAGCACAAGAATTTTTTTTCATTTTACACTGAAAAGTTATTTTTTTATCAATATAAAGTTGGTTAAAAAATTCAGTACGGAGTAATAAGTTGTGTAACGTCCGCGGAGTGATACAGTGACGTCACTCTATCTCTATTCATAACTTGTGTGTGTAAATATTTGAGAAACAATGTTTTGGCTTAATTTCTATGGTTTTTGCATACGAATTTAGATATACTTATAAAGTCTCCAGTTAGGATAGATTTAGTTGTAATTTTATACATTACTATATACCTATATTAAAATATACCTATAAAGTGTCCAGTCAGGATAGATTTAGTTCTAATTTTATGGTTAAAATTATTGTATAAAATTACAACCAAATCTACCCTGACTGGATACTTCATAGCTATATTTCAATATAGATAGGCTAAATAAAATTAACCTTCCCTGGCAATAACAAAATTTTAGTTATCCATCTGCATATTTACCAAAGCTTAGATCCCTAAACACAGCAAATACAGTTGTGACATCACTGTATTACTCTGCAAACAATACATAACTTACTAATCTGCACCGCATTTTCTACCCAACTTTAAATTGATAAAAAATAACTTTTGTTTTTAATAATTAAAATCACTAATACACTTGTAAATATTTACAAACTTGCCTATAGTAGAACTTAAATTTTTTGAAGACAGCTGTTTCGGGAGAGGTGTCCCATTGTCAACTGAGTTGATACATCTCCCGAAACGACCGTCCTCAACAAATATAAGTAAGTGCTATTTGGAAAAGTGTTACTCTCATATTAATATATCATGTAAAGTAATATGGTATAACTTAGTGAATAACTATTTGATAATTTAAATGGTCAGTTTAACTATGTTTTAAGACATTTAAAATAACTATTCTTTTTGAGTAATTCATGTAAAATGAAAAAAAGTCCAAGTGGGTTCAATATTTGTCAAGTACAAGCATTACCACATATACTAATGACCATCTCAATTAAAATTTTGAGTTCCAGCTGTATAATTGTTGACATTATGTGCTTCCATGTTACGTTTATACAGTCTATTTTTACATACCTGATTATTGAGTTGATTTCTAACTCAACAAAAAAATGGCTGCTGTAAAAAAACATCAGTGTAAGTTTTAGCAACAATTTAAGAGCAGTTTCATATATTTTTATAAGCCTAATATAATATGATAAGTCTTTATCCTAACCAAGTGAGATACCACCAAGTTATAAGAAACTTGACACCAAAAAATGTTTTAAATTTGTTGCTTATCCATCAGAATTTGAATTTTAAAACATCTATCGGTTACCTATACCAGTGGCAATGTCTCAGGGGCCCATCACTATACATTTTGAACGGCAACCCTGATGATATTTTCATTGCACTGATTTATTTTTTAACTAAAAAGGACATTGGCAAGATGAAGTGTGTGGGATTGTCTTATAGATAGGGCAAAATCTTTTGCCTGGGTATAAAACAGACCTTCAAATTCTTATCAAATCTGTTTCTGCTAATATGAAATGGAGGTACTGTTGCATTAATCAAGAGGCTAGAGTAACCAAGAGATAGCCTGAAATCTTGTAGAAAACTCTCAATTAAATAGTTCAATTAACTACATTAGTATTCGATCTTTTTCTTTGTTTGCAAAGAGATCGCCAGTGAGCATGTGCAGGTTTTTATTCATGCCGAAGTATTATATTAGGTCTCACGAGGTATTATATTAAAAATGTTTTTTAGCTTAATGATGAGGTCAGAATCTTCCTCATTAATACTAAGTATGCAGATTTTCTTAAAGACATTTCTTGGCTTTGCCCAACTGCTTACTTCGCCGATGTGTTTGAACATTCGAATTTTTTTAATCTAGGCGCACAATTTAACAATATAGGTATGTTCAAAGTGTAAGCCAAAGGTAGTGCTATTGTTAAAAAAAATTCAGTTTTGAGCAACAAGGGTCAATAAATTTTCTTTTACAATTACCCCAATTTTGGAATGTTCTGACAAAAACGTAACAAACAAAATAAAGGAAAGCATAATTGAGCACCTTCAAAGTTTAGCACCCACTTTCAGGGAATACTTTCCTGAGCCAGATTCTAATCAGAGTTAGATTAGAAATCCGTTCTGATTGACTGAAATAGAAAAATTCCAGAGTCTTTCAGAAGAAAAACAATATCAACTCATAAACCTAACCAGTGGTGGCACAGTATAATATTTTTTTAATGGCGAGAACATTATGGAATTTTGATTGACAGTAAGTAAATACTACAAAGCACTCAGCCATAAGGCAATGAAGGTAATACTACATTTTCTAACTACCTACTGGTGTGAACAGTTTTTCTCAACAATGCGCTTTAAGTAAAGTAAATATAGGAATCGGTTTGATATGCATTATGGTTTCAGAGTAAGAAGATGTAGAAACTTTAACATGTTGATAGTTTTACTTTTTGTATCTTAAATAAAAATAAAACACTACTTGAATGTACTTGCAATAAACTTGTGGTAGCATCAAATTTAATTTTCAAAGTAAGAACAGTAAAGTAAGTTCCCACCTAATAAATGTTATAAGTTTAATTATTTGGCATGTAATCTACAATTTAAGTTTAAGAATTCGAGAGGTCCTTGACAATATAGCAACCAATGAAAATATTCCTTGAGAGGTCCTTGAAAATATTTTGTTGGGAACCACTGATCTATAATAAACATGAAAAGAATGCATATATTGTTTTATAATTATTCAATGACGTAGTAAACCATCATGGATAACTCGTTTTTTTATGTGTCTTTATCCCCAAAGCTAGATAACTAAAGTTTGAATAACCCCACTTTGTATAACAATTCATTACTTTACACTCCTAACCTTTTGCAGGACTCTCCACAATGAAAGACAGAAAACACAGCCATAAACGACATAACAAAAATGAACTTGACAGAGAAAGAAAACATGAAAGTGAAGAGAATTTCGATGTAACCAAAATAAAAACTGAGCCATTGAGTGAGGAAGAAGATCACTACAGGAGAGAGAGGAATTCTCATGCAAGGTCAAAACGCCGATCATTAAGTGATGAAGATCAATCACCTCAGAGGACAGAACGAGATCCACACACAAGGTCAAAAGGCCAATCGTTGAGCGATGAAGATCAGTTATCATACAAGACAGATCGAGATTTACACTCAAGGTCAAAATGGAGATCATCAAGCCATGACGATCATCATCCATCAGACAAAAGAGATAGAGGATCACATGGCAGGTAATTAGGTTATGGCATTTAGTCTATTAAATAAATTCTCTTTGTAGTCATTTCTCATTAGTATGAGTTAAGACCATTTGAAAGAAAAACACGGGTTTTTTGTTTGAATCTTACAAAAATATATTTTATGTACACTTTTTTTAAACTCATAAAGATTCAATGTCATGTATATCTCATACAATTATTGTAGTTTTGTGTTTTAAAAATATTGGATTAATAAAAAGTTAATTGCTTTATACTCATTTCTTTCTATCAGGGACAAGATGAAGCGTGAGTGTGTGTGTGCACCCGCAAATGTCAGGGTGTGTACCATTTTCTTCCAACTTTAAATTTTTCCCATATATATCATAATGTTACATTTTCAGATGTTTATTCACAATAATAGAAGACTGTAAAACTATCTCATGTGCTATTATGTCAGTTTTTCCAATGACAGTCTAAGCAACTAATATCAGTAACAATATTTTAATTTTTAGTTTAAATCTGAACTGATGAATGTTTTGCTTTGGAATAAAAATCCAACCATACTGACATTTTCATTATTTCCAAATAAACCAAATACAGTAGAACTTGGATATTTTAAAACTGAAGGAACCAATGAAAACATTCGAATTATGAAAGTTATAGAATATACCTTTTCAGTCAAAACGGTTCATTTGTGTGTGTATCTGTGATGACTTTCAGCCGTTTTCAAGTATTGTGTCACTAGTCTATGACAAACACAATATTTTAAATAAGCAATTAACATAGGCATAGTGGATTTATAAAACTTATAATTATTAGCAGTTAACCCATTGCAGATCTAATTAAATGTGCACCACAGACACTAGCGGGTACGAATTAATTACTAATGTCAATTTTGTTGTATTTCACTACAAAAATATGCTTACTTATAAAGCACTAAATACTGTATTATATTTTTTATACAGGAACAATTTTTTTATTAAGTTACTTATGGTTTGAAGTTTGCTTTAGATTTTACGCTCCTGCTATTATGGTTCATTTCGTATAGAATACACTAATTATAAAAATATTTACACTACTGACAAACACCAAGTAAAATCTATATATACTGAGCTTCTTACTAAAGTTGACATAAAAACTGCTGAAGCAATCTATTATGTTTAAATGTCTGACAGAAGGTCAGTGAACCATAAATATCTTTATTTATGCTGTAAGTTTCGAGAGTTGATAAATATCCCTTGTAAAGCACAGATGTCTAGTCTTGTGCGTGTCAAATCAGAAAATAAACTCTCTTACCAGTAACAACAAACTGATGAGTGAGTAGAGTCTCAATCAATAACTGATTCTCCTGATACTGTCTACACACCAAATTCTGTGATCTCGATCTGAATGCAGAGAATTCTTGGAAGGCAGTCACTAGTGCCACTGGAATTTGAGCTCATATCCAAACTAATAACTTCTAATTATACATAATTTTTTATATTCTTAGCATATAAAGTTCAAGGGACCAACAAAACTTCAAATTATCGGCAGTTTCAAATTAAATGCGTTAGAATTATCCAAGTTCTACTGTATATCTAAAATATTGTATCTCTTTTACTTTTTTTCTTAACCAAAAATAGTATACTATCCTCACTAAATTGATCAGATTGTCAGAGTTATAATACAGTCATCAATACAGTACGAGTTTTGAAATCAGTGAAAAATAATAGTGACTTAAAAATAATAATTACTCTACATGTGTGTTAAATATTTATTTAATAATTACTAATTGTAATATTAATATATTTAAATACAAAACCACAATTTTTTTACAATGATTACAAACTTTTAAAAGATTTTCATAATGTTTTACTAAATAATTAGTTATATTAAGTGTGTGATAGCTAATTTCATATTTGTAAATATTTTATAATAATATAATTTACTATGAATGGTAGGGCTCACAACACTTGTGAGACCTTTTGCCTAGGTCATTTCTGGCTCAAATTTTACAATATTTCTTGGTCCAATGGCTCAATTCTGGCAACTGAAAAGTTTATGAAAAATGCCAAAGGAAGATAAAGTTCATTGTTTTGGGGGTAAGGTAGGTTAATACAGTAGAACTTTAATAATTCGAAGCTGAAGGGACCAATGAAAAATTTTGAATTATGGAAGTTGGAAAATATTCTTTGGTCAAAACCAGTCCAATTTTTCTGTTTGTCTAGATGACGGGTTTGGCCTTTTTCAGGTATCATGTCACTGGTTCATGTTATTTTAACATACACACACGTGCATTTAACACTCTAATTTGAATAATTAATTAACTTATTCTTAGTGATTTATAAAAGTTATTATTATTACCAGTTAAAAATTACTTTAAAATTACATGAATGTACATGTACATTAAGTTATGGATAGACATGTGCTGTACAAAATTAATGTTTGGCAAACTATTTTGTAATATCTAATTGTCTTGCAGAATTAATTCTTTTACCATTTACAAAATCCCCAAGTATATTTAGGGAGTGGAAAACACAGTCACTAACATTGGTTTGTCCTTTGATGTACCACCGAAACTCGGGCAAGTAATATGGAGCCTATGAAAGGATTGGGGACTCCCTACAGCTTGTCTAAATCTGACAATTCAGCACTCTCTTTGTTTTTTTACTTCTGATAAAATGTCTTGTTTAGAAATTCCTCCATACACTTCTACTTGTTTGTGTATATTAATGTACTCTCCAAAGATGACATATTGGCTTCCCATTCGACAGATGCAGAGATAACATCTTATACTTAAAAGATCCACACAACTGTAACAACAAACCGGTGACTGACCAGAGTATCGATCACTTACTTGACATCGATTCTGTACCAAACACCATTACCTGAAACCAAATGCGGAGAATTTTTGTAAGGAAATCACTAGTTCTCTGGAATTCGAGCCTATATGCAAACAAATAACTTCGAAATAAAGTTGAATTTCAAATTATTTATAATTATTTTACATTGGTACCATATAAAGCTCAAGGAACCAACCCAAAACTTCAACAATTTCAAATTATCTCTTTGATTAGCAACATGTCGCTGCCCTAATATTGCCCTGGGAGTAACGTATTTTTGA
The DNA here is from genome assembly GCA_036971475.1 of Prosapia bicincta. Taxonomy (NCBI): domain Eukaryota; kingdom Metazoa; phylum Arthropoda; class Insecta; order Hemiptera; family Cercopidae; genus Prosapia; species Prosapia bicincta. The sequence goes on from JBAIZL010000003.1 coordinate 69,335,624, forward strand.
AAGTTTTTTACACTTCTTTTTTCTAATTTTTTCCTTAATTTTTCTCTATTTTTTTTAATGATAGTAATATTTGTTAATTTTTTTTCAATTGACTTATTTTCTCATGTTAACCAAACTTTACTTTACGTTTACTGACAACTTCTTTGCTAAACATTTTCTGTTAATCTTTTTTTTTTGTAAAATACCTACTCATTGTAAAATACCGCACAAACTTTGAAATGATCTGTAAACAAGTGGGAAAAACCATTGTCTTTAGACACAAAAGAATTTCTTCATTATTCAGTCGCTCATTGGAAAATACTGCACAAATTTCGAAACAATCTGTAAAACTGTGGAAAACCCATAGACTTTAGACACAAAAAAATAGTGACTGTGTACTCTGTGTAGTATTTATTGTCCAGATAGTTGCAAATATTTTACCTAGAATACAGCATAATATACAGGACAACAAATCATAAATGTATGGCAAAGTTAATCTGTTGGAAATGGTAGATCATATATATACAGGAATGCTCCCGCTGGCCGGCCATAGATACTGGTATGTGAATGCTAATCAAAGGGTTAAAGACGTTAGAATTATCTACGTTCTACTGTATTAGTTTCAATAATACTTGATGTCATTATAGTGATTTTTTATCCTTGTATTTGCCACAAAGCCAGTGGTGTAGTCGTTTATTTTCCAGTGTGGGAACACGCACCATCTTCGGAGAATTAACTAACATCGGGTGATCCAGAATGCTCTCCCCCCCCCCCATAATAAGGTGATGTCCGAAGTACTCACAGATTTATAGCCTTAAAGACAGTGTGTAACTAACGGTGCAATGATTATATTGGTTTTAAGTTAGTAGTAGTAAATCCGGATAGTTTATTATTATACAGGATTCTTGGAAAAAACAGAGTGGAAATGCCATTCCCATGTGTTCCTGCCCCACTACTCCACTGGATACAGCAAACAACTATGTGAAATCAGTATCTAGAAGGAATGGATGACCGATTTCTTATATTATTTTAAGGATTTTAAAAAAAATTGGATTGTATGTGAAAAACTATTAGTACTACTTATTCTTTAGATTTATTCACCTAAATGACATTTGAGAAATTACACACCAACAAATAGTGCCATAGACTATATCTCTTATGGCTATGTTCATCAGGACTTCATTATATTCTTCCTATTTTATAACGCATATCATTTATAAACCTGAACCATAAAATACTTCAAAAATCCACTCTAACCACATCAATCCAATTTCCTTTCATTTTTACTATGAGATTTGTTTTGGATTAAGTTATTGTCCATCTAGACGGAATTACCTGTCCTAGTTTTGTCAAAGAGAATGGCTTAACTCTCAGTTTGTCCATCTAGACTGATTCAAGTACCCCAGTTTGTTTACATAGACTGACTCACCTGCTCCAGTTAGTCCATCTATATGACTTTTCTGTCCTAGTTTGTCCATCTATATAACTTACTTGCTCCAATTTGTCCATCTATACTGACTTTCCTGCCCCAGTTTGTCCACCTATATGACTTACTTGCTCCAGTTTGTCATTCTAGACAGAATTACCTGCTTCAGTTTGTCCATATAGACTGACTTACCTACACCATTGGTGATCTAAGATTGAATGTCAAGAGGAAGCATAGAGAGGAGTCTCCCCACCAAATGGTTTAGGCTGGCGTTAGCCCTTGATAATGTAAAAAAAGGAAAGAATTAAGGAGAGAAGCAGCACATAGCTACTTAACATGTTAGTTCCTAAAACCTACTATTTGAGAGGGCAGGAGAGCTCTCACGTAGTCCTATATATTGAGTTATTACTCAGTGTTTTAAATTAGTTATTTCTAGAGCCAGTTGTGACAAAATTTAGAAACTTTGAAGATTATTGTTGTATTCTGTTTTAATTATTATCTATTATTTCTACTTAAAATTTAACAATTTTGTAAATTTATTTGTAATCATGTTGCATTCACGAATTAAATTAAATAGCGACCAAGAGTCATCAGTAATCAATCTCTACCAACGGATGAAACTTAGGATATGCAAAACTTCCCTTCACATTTCCTTCAACTCAAACGAAACCCAACACCTAAATATCCTAAAATAACAACAACAAAAAACACAGAAAATATCTGTTAAAAATAACATCAAATATTTATACGCTAATAAGGATGAACTTGACTACACCATATACAAACTTCACCAATCCTTCACCACGATATTACACCACACCAAACTCAAAGAAGTCATTTAATACATCAACAATTATATACACAAAGAACAACAGATTATTAGAAACAAACAAAAACTAAAACTACACACTCACAACTCAAAACAATATCACTTTCTTCACCAACCGTTTCACCCACAATTAACACCACAAACATCGAGTTTAATATAAACAAATTAACACTATTAAACAAAGGACTAAAAAAATACAACCACAATCAAATATCAAACATTCTTTTGGATACAGAAACAGTAATTCAAAACACAGAACTCACTCCCCATGAATACATTAGACAAGATATTAAACATAAAATGTCCATCATCTTAAAAGTATTCACTCAATTGCATAATAATTATTTAAAACATAAACTACAAAATAATAATGGAACTTTATACTCTACCTCCTTCAAATCTTAAGATTGGTCAAACAGACGGCGACCAGATTCTAAGCATAGTAATTAATAGAAATTAGCATTGAGGTAGAAACCTCTAAAGATTTTATCTATAAAATAGAAATTTACATAAGGTTCTGATTAATAAAATTAAGTAATATATTTACGGCAATATAACTTTTCTTCAACTGATATTTAAAATAAAAATTACTTTTTTCTTTTTTGAAAATATGAAATTATTATCCTCTTGTAGCAAATTTTTGTTACATGGCACATGGACACACACGGTAATTATTTTTTTTACCCTGTTACAGCTCCAGTTCTCGACATCATCCTTACGAATCCAAGAATGGTCACCATAGCAGAGATTCCTCAGAGCAATGGCGTAGTAGAAAGAATGGGTATGTACAAACAACATTACTTGAGTAATTTTCTTTTACTATAAGTAATTATTGCGTAACTAAGAGAATACTTTTAAACTTACTTGCTGACGTGTTTCAAAACAATTGTTTCGTTTACGAAGCTGACCCTCTACTCACTTCTTAAATGAAGTCCGACCTTTTACAGGACTGTTGTTTCTCAAATGATAGAAAACTAGAACTCTTTAGAAAAATGTTAACAATTCGTGTAGTTTAGGACTATTGTTTACCCTACATTGTGTTTTCTGTTTGGTGTCAGTTGCTGGGACATTTTGTTTTAAGTAGTAAAATCTATGTTAAAAATATCATTTGTTTCTAGTTTGAATATAATACTCCCTAATGCTCTTTTATCTTTTTAAAGAATTCACCAGGAAGAGAATCTACTCTACACCGATTGTGTAGAGTTGGTTAACTGCAATTGGACGGCCTATGCATCACTAGACAATGAACCATTTCTTAAGAAATGGACATAACTGAACGCTCTAGTGTAGAAATATTGAAACTATAGTACAAAAATTCTTGATACTTTATTATCATCAGGTTGTTTTTTTTAAAAATGATATTTATTAATTTTAAACAGAGTATGCACTTGGAAGGGCAATATCTTCAAAATTATTATTTTGGGTCTTTGTTTAGTCATGCAGAATGCTGTCCAATTGTAGATTACACTAGTAAGCCTAAACTAAATTTGTGTATAATGAAGTTATTTTTACAGTGCATAAACAGTTCAGTAAATTGAATTCAAGAGAAGAATACAATTTGTTAGCTCTTTGTCAAAAAATTAAAAATTATTCAGCAGTTAGAAATAGGCGCGTCAAATTAAAGTATAATAAATAAATTTGTTATTTCAAAATCCACATTTTGTTACATTCGAAAAGATAGGCAAAATATTTCAAATTTTTTTTTGTAAACAAGGTACAAATGGTGTTATTCAAGAAACATGTAACAGAACAAGAAAAGCTAAGCTAATTAATTTTGGGGATACAGTTTTCACATGGTACAAACAACATTCTTCTGGAATTTCTGTTAGAGGTACATAAACCCAACTTGCAGCAAACAAGATGGTTGCATACATTTAGGAATAGGAGGTTAATGGCGAACTTATAAGCGGTGGTTTGTACCTTTTAAAAATAGAACACAATCAAACAAAATAATATCACTTTCTCTCGACACAATATATCTTTATAACACAGATGAAACGGGTTTATTCTGGAAACCAGTGCCTGAAGACACCTAAACCTACAAAATATTCAATTTGCTTTTCTATACCCAAGCACCAGTAATAGATCCTTGAAAAAATTTCTTTCTTTGTCGATTTTCAATTTTCAATCACTACTATACTATAGTTAATTCCTGTTTTGTAGAAAATTATTGTAACAAATTGAGAACTGAAGGAATTTGATACACGTATTTTTACACACATTATTCTGTATTCATACAAATTGTATATTTTTTGCGCATTTAACCATTTATTTTTTAAAATTTGTTTTAGGTATACAAATAAAGATCATAATAATTATCGGAATAGGCATCACAGGAGCCAAATTAAAGAAGAACCCTGTTCAGATTATGAATGGGGAAAAAAAGAAGTGAAAATTGAAGGACAAAAGAAAGACCCTCCTGTTAACAAAGCTAAACCTGATTTTGGGTTGTCCGGTAAACTAGCTGAAGAGACAAATACTTACAATGGTGTCGTAATCAAATACAGCGAACCACCTGAAGCAAGAAAACCAAAACGACGTTGGCGATTTTATCCTTTTAAAGGAGACCAAGGGCTACCTCCACTCTATCTACACAGACAAAGTGCTTACTTGATTGGAAGAGACAGGAAAATTGCAGATATACCTATAGACCACCCCTCATGTTCAAAACAACATGCAGCACTCCAGTATCGCCTCGTACCATTCACTAAGGACAATGGCATAATGGCTAAACGAGTCCTGCCATACATCATTGATTTAGAATCTGCTAATGGTACATACGTAAACAATCAAAAAATGGAAGCAAAGAAATATGTACAATTAATGGAAAAAGATGTACTAAAGTTTGGTTACAGTTCGCGAGAGTATGTCTTGTTACACGACCACAGTAAAGATTCAGATCAAGATGGTGAATTGTCTTGTTAGTTAATTTTTACATCTTGTAAATATTGTGTAAATACAGCTTTTGTAAAATATAACTTATAGCATTTAAATCAAGATTGTCTCATTAGTTAATGTTGAAATTAATGGAGTTAGTATTTAAAATATTTTACTGCTTAAACTAAGTTCTTATTATACAATATTTTATTACAACAGAGTTTTCTCTTGGGATTTAAATTTTGTACTAAATAAATACTTTATTCTATCATGTGATAGTAGTTTTCTTTTTTTTAACTCTTTAGTTTTTCATGAGACTACCATATTATCAAATAATATTAAGTACTGACCATGGATTTGGCTGTGATTGGTTTTGTGAAGGTTCAGAATTTATCTTTAGTGATTAAATGTGTATATCCTAAGTAGTGAGTGGAAAATTTGAGTTGTCAACACAACAGTACAATTATTAACCCTTACTTTCTCTTTGGTTAAAATGTATAGAAATGACAGTTTTGAAAATCTAACCAATGTTTTCTTAGCCGAAAACTCATATGTATAATTAAATTTATGTAAAAAAAATGTAACCAAGGAGTATTTTCAGAATTCACATACTTAATGGAGTTATTCATAAGTCCAACATTAACAAAAAATTTATTTACCCAAAAGATTTAGAAAAAATTTTGAAAAACTATTAGCACTACGTCATTCTACCTTAGATTGCGACAATATCTATGTATATAACAAAAATCTCATTTTCATCGTAATTTACAAAAAATTGAAGGTCTCTCCCCCTTCTCATTTCACAAATTTTTGCATGTTGTTTCTACAATGATTTTTTATCTTCTTATGTATATATAACCTTATTTTCTTGAAATATTTGAATTTAAAAAATTCCGCTTTTATGCAGCTATAAAAATAAAAAATCAATAAAAAAACACATTGTGAAAATGTAGGGCTGATATCTAACGATTTAGGAGTTATACGCTTTTAAAATGATAAAATAGTATAAGTCCTCATTTCTCAAAAATCAAAAACCACTCATTTTCTCTTTCCAATTCTGCAAAGACTGTAGAAGATATTTTAAAACTGAAAATTGATTTTCATAAAAAGCATATGAAAATATAGACTGTCTTCTTTCGTTTCATATAAGAAACTTGTTAGGCTGAACAACACTTTCGTACTTACTAGCCAATGCCCGCCCTTGGCATTTGAGCCATTTGGCGACATGCTGACCAGCAGAGTTAAGCCTTCTTCATGGTGGGACTGTTGTATTCCTGGAGCGAGTCCAGGGTTGTGCGATCATTAAGGTTTTCGGTATTCATAAGTCCACTACCACACAGTAAACACTCCGGGGTCGGTACCACATGGATACATTGGAGGTGCGCAGCAAGGTAATCATGACCGGTCTTCAATCTGAAAGCAGCAATGCTAACAGTTAAGGGGGCAAGTTATGATCTATTGGTCTTCCCATCACAAGATTTCCACCACCTTTCTGCTGAAAGTTCCCTCAATCAAACATGATTCTATTTTTTGGTGGACATCTTTATTGTAGGGACCTGGAGGACTCTAGTGAACTCAAATGCTCTGGCTGATGTAGACTTGTTCCCTGTTTGGCTAGTATATCAGCCTTTTCATTCCCAGTGATGTTTACATGGCTCGGGATCCACTGGAAATTAAGTACCCACCCAGCATTTAGTCTTCTTCTAACGTCAGTCTGTAAATTCCCAGAGAGGTTCATGAAGGTGATCTTAGAGTCAACAAGGAAAACGGCTTTAGCAGCAGAATCAGTTTCTCAAGCTCAATTACTGCAGCATATATGGTAGCTACCTCACCTTTGTAGTTGCTAAGCTGGGCCCCGTCAGCAGAAAATTCCTCAAAATATATGCAGCACCTGTTTCGCTTGATCTATCAGTCTAAATTTGGAGCTCTTTTGGTGCACGGTATTTTTCATTGATAGTTCGGAGGGCTGCAGTTCTAAGCTCCTGATCCGGAGATGCATGCTTCAGCAAGTTGTGGTTTGTCAGGAAAAGCTCTACCTCAGGGAGCTCCTGGAAGCCGTCCTGAAAAGCAGAGCTGGTTCTCCGGTAGTGACTCCATACTTTTCATAAAAATCCTGGTAACAGACAGGGGGTGTTCACTGGGTTTTTAGTCTATCTGTGGGTTTACGTTGCTTGTCCCAAGATTTGTTTCAATCGCTCCCCCAAATACAGGTCTGACATCTCCCTGTGTATTTGTAGCGGTTCAAACTTAGTTCCACCCTCCATTGCACCAATACGGGTGAACTTCGCAGCACCAGTTATCACTCTTAAGACATTGTTTTGAGCAAAATCAAGTAAATTTGTGGTGCATTTACTGGATGTGACTGTCACCTTGCTACCATATTCTAAAATCGATCTTATATATGAGTTGGCAGTTTTTAGAACATCTTGGTTAGCTCCCCAAGTAGTACCTGTTACTCTCTTGAGTAATCTTGTTCTTTTTATAGCTTTTTCAGCACACTGGGCAATGTGTGGTTTCTATTACATACGTCGATCCAATGCAACTCCCAACTATCTTTAAATATAACTGCTAGACAACATTGAGTTCTTATATGTTAAGCTCATTTTGGTGAAGAATGAGAAAAGTTGGAACGTTGTTTTCAAGGTGTTTACAGTCATTTCATTATGCTTTGCTCATTTTTCAAGTCTCAGAAAACCATTGTTCTTACAATTCTGTAGAACAATGATGTTACTGCTGCTGGCCCATAGGAGAAGATTGTCAGCATACAACAGGACCTGGATATCAGGTATGTCATGCATGGTGTCTATGGCGTATTTTATCATAAGCTTGAACATTGTACATGATATTACTGTCCAATTTTGATGGACTGTTACAAAACTTTACTCGAATTTCTTAGTGGACAGGAAGGACTTAATCCAGTCCAAGAGGCTGGCAGATATCTCATAGTCTATCAACTTGTGGATGAGCATGGTTCACCAAACTGTATCATAAGCGGCCTTAAGGTCTACCAGGACTGCTATCGTTGACATCATCCTGTGGAAGCCATCTTTTACATGGTCCATGGTGCCTCTATACTTTCTAAAGCCTACTTGAGCATTATCAATTATTCTACGTGACTATATACTGGGTAAGTCGGTTATTTGTCATTCTCTCAGCAACTTTGCTGGAAGCACTAGTGAGAGAGCTGGTCTGTAGCTCACAGCTACACTTACTTGTTTTCTTAGTGCTCACTCACATTAAAGAGAAAATTTAAGGCAGATATCATCAATGGTTTAGGAGTTGAAAGCCTTTAAAGTGATTATATAACCGACTATTTTTCAAGTTGCATGATACAAGGCTTTTTTAAAACAATCATATTTTCAAATACTCATTACAACAAGCTTTTACCTATACCAAATGAGAGAAGAAGATCTATATTTTCAATTGCAGACTTCAGTTTTTGATCATGTTTTACAATCATTGCATAATTAGCCTGAAAAAACAATTAATATTCGACATTAAGTTAGATACAGCAATCTTGTATGTAGTAATTCAGCATAAGTTTGCTAGATGGCAGCACCTGACGGTTTGTCGTAGCAATAATGTACTTACAGAACATACAGGCCGGAGACCCTCAGGGCTCAATTATTGGGCCTGTATTGTTCAACATCTACATCAACGACATACCGACAACACTCAACACATAAGTGGCCGTATTTGCAGATGAAACTGCGTTATCCACTCAGTCATGGGAACCACATCTAATATACTCAAATTTACAGGACCACCTTACAGTGCTAGAATCATGGATGAGCTAGTAGAGAGTTAAGGTGAACGTGACCAAGTGCCAAGCTCTTCTTCTCTCCAAATGTGGGACATACAAACTCAACACACCACTAAAACTATTAGGCGAGAACCAGGTCAAATATCTGGGAGTAATACTCGACAGAGGCCTGACTTGGGACTCTCACATTACCAACACGTTAAAGAAAGCAACAATTAGATTAACACAACTATATCCTATGTTTAACAGCCCACTTTCACTACGGGCAGCCACTACTATATACGTATCTATGTTGCGCAGCATACTCACATACACTTCACCTGTCTGGGGCCATGCAGGCAACTCACGCACACACAGACTCCAGTTATTCCAAAACAAGGTTTTGCGAATAATCACAAAGGCACCTAGATGTACAAGATTAACACTGCTTCACACTGACTTGAAAGTCCCTTTCATCAAACAACACCTCCGACACTTAGCAACAAGGTTCTACAAACAAGACTCATGCACATACAACATCTACACTCATTTCCTCACTGGGTAGATATAACCCCACCCACACGACACACACAGACGGCTGCTGTCCTTACTGACCGCCTAGCTCTAACCATAATACAAACAATAAAAATATACATACTAATAGACTGCTTCACAGTTATGTTCCAGGTGTTGCAGGGGCACATCCCCAGGGTCGCAGCTTAGCCTCAACGGAAGTACTAATTTGATTGCATGCCTTTTCAGTTTCGAGTTGACAGCAGAAGAAATGCTTGCCATAGACTCTCTAACAAGTTATTTGTAAGGTGAGTACTATCCCTTAGCATAATGTGATACAAGCCCCCATTGTTCCTGCATGATCTGTTGTAGGATTTTTCCCGCTAGGGTTTCTTTCTTGTCAGGTTTTTTTATGCCACTCTTAGCGCAACACACACCGTACTGTTTCGTTTCACTATCTCCTGATTCTCCATGGAAAGAGCTTGGTACATGGGCAATCAATCCCGTTTCCTTCACTTGGGGTAGGGATACTAACCCCATGCGCATGTTAGACGGAGGTAGCTCGCTTGAGGTTGGCTGCCAAGAGGGCTAGGCGAGTTTTGGGAACCCAGACCCGGGAAACAATAATTTACTTGAACAAAAATGCAAATAACTCATGGACGAGACTTAATTTCAAAAAACTATTTACACCAAATCATTTTACGTTATTTGCTGCTGTAATCTGTCTACATAACAGAAAATCCGATTTTTCATCGAAATTTAGGTAAAATTGTAGGTACCCCTTACATGATACAAGGATTTTTTTAACAAATAATCATATATATTAAAATACGTATCACAACAAGCTTTTTCTTATACCAAATAAAAGAAGAATGTCTATATTTTCATCTGCCAACTTAAGTTTATGATCATATTTACAGATATTGCATAAATAGCCTGAAAAGCATAACTAATATTCGACTTTAAGCTCACTGGGTAGGTACACAACCCCACCCACGACACACACAGATGCTGTCACTACTGACTACCTAGCTCTAACCATAAAATGCAAACTATATATGCATAGTTATTAATCTGCTTCACAGTTATGTTCCAGGTGAGCCAAGGGTTGCAGCTTAGCCCCAACGGAAGTATTAATTTTGACTGCTTGCCTTTTCAGTTTTGAGTAGGCAGCAGAAGAAGCGTTGCATGTCATTCTTACCATAGTCTCACTAACAAGGTATTTGTAAGGTAACACCCAACCTTATAAGGTGATCCAAGCCCCCAGGGTTCCTGTATGATGTCCCGGGATTTTTCCTGGCAGGGTTTTTTTCTTACAGGTTTTTTCATCCCACTCATAGTGCGACACTTACCTTACTATTTCATTTCACTATCATCCTGATTCTCCATGGAAAGACCTTATCAGCTTGGTAAATGAGCAATCAATCCCGTTTTGTTCCTTCACGGTAGGGATACTATCCACATGCGCATGGGAGACAGAGGCAGCTCGGTAAAGGTTGGCTGCCATGAAGGCTGGGAGGGTTCTGGAGACCCAAACCCAGGTTAAATTGAAAAAACCCCAATAATTGACTTACACAAAAATGAGTAATTGGCTCCAGGAAACAAGTAATTTTCCATTTTGTGTTGCATATAGAATTCTCGAATCTATAGTTCATAAATCCGTCTGAATGCAACACCTGACAGTACATTGTAACAGTAATTTACTTACACAAAAATAAAAATAACGTAAGAACTAGACAAAATTTGATTTGAAATATTATTTCATTGGGCCCCTTCCTATCTTTAGGACACAGCCAAAGGTACTTCTAGAATCCCCATAGCATCCATAATCTACATCGTATGCTTTCTTTCTGGCATTTTTGTAGCATATGTGCTATTGTACGTAGTTCTAAGGAAATTTCATAGTTTCAAGTTATTTGTTCAATTTGTTTAGGTTAAGAGGTAGTCTCAAGTCGCCTCGAGTACTTGGTGTGTCACCTCGTTAGCTATAAGTTCCATTAGAGTTATCATAAGTCATGTCCTTTTTCAACAAAATTAACCTTATTTGTTCCATGCAATTAAATCCCTTCCCCTAGGAAATGTCAATCCTGAATCTCAGTCAAATAACAAAAACCCTGATTCCCATATTCCTACTCGCAGCCATTGTTACGTAATAGATGCTGCATAAACTTGGGGCCACCAAACCCCCTTCTTCTCTTGACTGACTGCCAAAAAAATAACAAGCTCGCATATAACTGCAATCAAAGCTACTAGCCTTATGAGTGGGAGGTAGCAACAAGCCTTTGGGATATATTGAGAGCATTAGTAGTACATCATTAATAGTGGCTCCTGTCATTAGAAACCTAAATCATGTAGGATAACTTTTACAGTCTCAAGATTCATTGAAAACCTTCATTAATTATAGCTGATTTGTATAGCGATGTTGTAAAGTATGAAGTAAAATATAAGGAATATGAATTTGATGAAATTGAATGTTTCCTTATAAAAAGAAACATTATTCACCACTTCCATATTTTTCACATATATTATTAAATAACAATCATATGAAAATGTTTAAAAAATTTTAACCTCTAAGGATTAATTTTTTTTAACTGTTGGACTCCATAGTGTTTCAATTTTGTAAAAATATGAACTTACCTAAACACAGTAACAAACTAAATCAACTAAATGTTTCTGTACAAAACAAAACAATATTTTATATATAACATTAAACATTTGTATATATATTTTACAGTGTAGTAACGTAGTACCTGGTTAGGATAGGTTTGTATGAAATTGTACGCTTTGTTACGACTACTTAGATTGGAGGAAATTATTACATTATTGTTTTCAATATATTTTATTTATGTTAAAAAAAACAATATGATGGTAGTAATAAACAATACAGCAAAAAGACAGAATGAAATTTGCATAACAAGTTTCACTATTACAGGATGTAATTTACCACAAAAAATAAAGAAATACAAAGATTCAAACAGCTTGTCAAACTTTAACTCCAGTATAACAGTGAGGTAATTCCTCAACAATTAATTCATAACAGAATAAGTTAGTTACTTCCAACATGTTACCACAATGGCTTGGAACAATCAAGGGGGATAATGATAAATTTAACAAACTATATTGTAAGTTTAGATAAAGAGAATTATTATATACAACATTAAATTACTATATTGCTATTTTACAATATATCAATAAAGTGCCCAGATTTGGTTTTCAAAATATGAATAATTAATGTAAAGTTATACAGCAAAACCTATCATATTCTGATCAATGTGGCAACATCCCGATCTGGGTAACAAAATATCCAGATATGGGAGGGGTTATGTAAGGATGTATATCTGTACTACATAATTACAATCATTCCCACTGGAAGAGGCTGTATGGTTGTTTTAATTAAATAAGGTACACTTATTGAAGATTGTAATTATAAGTTAATAGCAGTATAGAACTGTACGTACAATTTAGTTAAATGGCTTTATGTACAGTTCCTTAATACTGCCCTGTACATACACATGTACATTAATTATCAGTTTTGGTAAAAAAAAGATGTAATGGCGGTTTGATTTTTTTGTTGAACACGTTTCTTTGGTAAAATATCCGTCCGCCTTTGAAAAAGTAGACGGTCAGCTGCTGTTGCTACGTCTTGTTCAACGTACTCCATCATCTGGTAAAATATCTGAAAGCTTTGCTATGCATCATGGTTTGTTTTCTTTCGTCATATTCAACTGGCACTGGCAGAATAAAGACGCTTAATTTATTTCTATATTATAAGAGAGGTTTTACTAATGTTGTATACAATTGTAGCTATAAAACAATGTTTTAAAAATTTTAACCACTATTTATGGTTTGTGACATTCAGAATCACTCCCCTCTATTTAGAATGAGGTCTGAAGTTGTACTAATCTTTGTGAACTATTATCAAAAATACATTGTTATATATTGAAATGATGTACAATAGAACAATATAGCATGTAATAAAAAAAAAGACAACCACTCAGCAACAAAAAATAAATAAATACATTAATTAAATGTAATGAAGTTATAAGGTTTTTCAATTTAACACCAATAGGAATATTTTTATAAAAATTAACAGTTTGTCAGGTCCTACAAAAACAAACAGAAATTATAAATAGTAGGCCTACTATGTTTGCAGAACAAATGGTACAGAGTTCAATGTTTAGGAAGACTTATTAAAACTTAAATATAACAGGTTTATATTTATTTTAATATTATAATTATAATAACTACATTATATTGAGCATATTTTAATGATTGAGGCACAGGCCTAAAAGTATAATGTACAAAATATACATAACAGTAACCTCTGCTGACTTTGATAGCTATTTACATAACGATACAGTTATTTACATAATAATTAAAGTTATTTTTGATTAATTATGTACTTACAGTAGAAGCTCTCTAATTTATCACTCTTTAATTCATCACCTTTTGTAAGTCATCACAGTAATATCAAATACTGTCTGCACTGTCACGTAGTGTTTGATATCAAATGAGGCCGAAAATAGAGTAACATATTGTATTTGTAATTACAAACTATACTGCAGACTATTAGTACAGTGCTGTGTAAGAGTGTTTTTAAAGTGTTGTTGAGTTTTTCAGCCGTTATAAGTCATGCAAGTACAACATTAATTACATTGCATACCTGTTTACGTTGTTATGATTACACTTAGTTAATTTCACAATTTCCGTAATTCGTCTTTTTCTCAAATTCGCCAACCCCTCGGTCCCGAACATGACGAATTAGATATGTTCTACTGTATTTACATTTGTACAAACTATGCAGAACTTCCATTACTATATGCTAGTGTATAGGCATTCAGAGAATACAGTTCATATATGAGAAAGTTTTTTTTTGTTCTAAACCTTTCCCTATTTTAAAGAAACACATCCTATTGAAATGGAGAGTTGTAAGGGAGCTCTTAGAATTGTTTTGGAGCTAAAATTATATATAGTACCAAAATTATATTAAATGTATATATTAACTGCCTTGACTTATTTAAAATGTTCCACATTTGTGTGCTTCTGTTACTACAGATATTATTTGAAAATACTATAGCACATATCTTGACATTAATATTTTAAAAACCTATTCTATAAAATACCTAAATAAATAAAAAAAATTTTAAAATAAGATCGGATTATGACTGCGAGAAACTCTATCTGAAAATTGCATTAATAGAAAATGTGTTATGTTTAACTGTTGAATTTTGTAGCCCTTTACGTTCAGTGGAATTTAATTCATCACTTTTACATTAGTTTATGACTATTTAAACTTTAATTTATTTTGTAAAATTTTACAAATTTACAAAATAAATTATATGTTTCAGTAAGTTTATACAAATTTACAAAATAAATTAAAGTTTGGATAGTGTTATGTTTCTTTTATATTAAATAGGTTCAAGTTTTCTTTAATTTATGTTCAAGTTTTACATTAAACAATTTATTTACTGTATAATTAGTTACACAGGGTGCAGCAAAATTAACTGACATATTTTTCAAGGCCACAGCTTAGAGAGAAGAGCCATTACAGTGATAGGAATGTCACATTAGAGATGAGTTAATCTGTCTTTTTCAGTCACTATTTTATTGTTGGAATGTTTTTTTCAAGAATACCAATTTTATGACTGTTTTAAAGAGTTTCAGGTGCGCTTTCAACTTGATTGACATGACACTGTACCGCTTTAAAACACGATTTTGTTATGGATCAATAACTTTGGAGCCAATGGATCACCACTGAAAAAATAAAGAATCTGGAAAACCTTGGACAGCCAGAGCTCTTGAACAAGTGGAAGTGGTAATAGCGTCTCTATGTGGAAAATCTCTATGTTGCTTGGCATACAAACATGCCAAGGCATTTGGGTTTTTCGACCACAGTGTACAAATAATTATCCTTATGTAACTCAAAATGCATCCTTATAAGCTGACGTTGACATAATTTCCAAGTTAAAGCAAAAACTTAATGAGAGAGATTGGGAAAACCGTGGATGTCTATGTCTAGAAATTCAGCATGTCACTCTTGCAGATGTGTATCAAATAAGCCATGTTTTCATTTAAATGGCAGTGTATATACAATATTTTCAATACTGAAGAGAGACCAGTCTTCATCAGTTGCAGTAACACAATGTTTACATTGTTCCAAGGTGACTGTAAAGTGTGTAATTGCAGGTTTTGATATTTGGAGCCCATTCTTATTTGAACAAGAGAATCACTATGACAGTGAACGCTGATATTGCGAGGGTTTCAACAAGATAACATTACAGTCCACACTGCCCAGTGTACAATTGGGTTTTTGAGGGAGACGTTCCCCAGTCATTTGATTTTGTTGCGAGGTAACATTGGTTAAAATCGATGATGTCACCCTCAGATGTTGACTGACTAAAACAAGCAGTAAGACAGAATATCAAAGCCATTCCACAGGAAATGATCCACAGAGTGAGGGACAGCTTTTTAATGAACTCCTTGCACAACAATAGCAAGCACTTAAATGAAATAGCTCACTGTAAATAAAATTGTATTTTGCTCTTAGGATAAATGTTTCTATAATTTGGGTTTTATTTGCCTTGAAATGTGTCAGGTATTTTTGCTGTACTCTTAACAATTCATTGTCAACAATTTCCAAAAAACCTTAAATATAAGTGTTTCCATCATATATATGTATATCAGACTTTTACATTGTTTAAATAACTTTACACAAGTTGCATGACATTAAACATGATTTGATAAATAATTTATAAAAATAAATATGTACACTTTATATAATACAATCTATTTACAAAATATTTATAACACTACCTGTGGAGATCGGTGTTTCTCATGTCACTGTTAAGTGTTAATGACACTTTGTCTAAAACAGAAACAGTTTTATTTATGTTGGAATATGTGATTCCATTGCACTTTGTTGAGGGCAACAACTTGCACAAACTCGTCAAGTCTTCTTCATTCACTAAATCAGACCGTACAAGAGGAATTTGTTCTGATGGTGATTCACATGCAGTTGCCTCTGACGGAGGTGGTCTTGGAATTTCGTAGCCCTGGTCATGTTCTTCACTGTCATAAATTAACTCCAGATATTTAGGAATTCCTCCTCCAGATATATTTCTGCCCTCAGAGCTAATGTTGTGATTAAGTCTTGTTTCTTTTGTTTGATCCTTTAAAGTATTACCTGAACAAAGAAAATAATTATTAAAATAAATGCACGTTCTTTAGGATAATTGGACACCATTATGCATCACTAGACCAAGCGCCATATAGTGAAAATAAAGATGACTGCACATTCTGGTGGACAAATGTTGAAACTATAGTACAAAAATGCCTCATACTATTCTAGTATTGAGTTGTTATAAAGAAAGTAATGATGTATATGATGTTTAACAGCATATGAAGTTGGAAGGCCAATATCTTGAAAACCATTTTTGGCGCTTGATCTATTGATGCAGAACGCCATCCAAATTATATCCTTAAATGTACAATATATAATTATTTTAATTGAAAGATTTAAAACCTTGCAAGGCCTGATTACCAAATCTCAACAATTGCAATGAAAATCTGTCTGTTACAATAAAATTTACGAACTTCATTTGTGTTCTGTTGTGATATTAGACCCTTGCCTAGACTTTTGTAAACCCAGCCTTTTTCTTCATACTTTGTTGAGTACCTTTCGCCCTATATATTTCCGACCTTCCTTTTTTTAATTCTTCTTTCACTCTTTATTATGTCTCTCAGTTTTTAAATCATTTTCCATTGAATGAGCTGATCAGACTTATTTTCTTTATTTGGTGCAACCTGTAGTATTTTTTAAGAGTTAGTTATGGGAGAAAGTTTTGTTACATGGTTTAGTTGTACTTACAGTTTTATCACATGTTTTTATTTCATCTGTACTAGTCTGTTCTAAGAGTTAAGTCTGCCTAACAAACTAGTTCTATAACTTTATTCTGTTGTACACACCAACTCAGACAAAATAGTACACTCAAAACGAAGTGCAGTGCCAATCCAAATTCATCCTAGGGATAATATTTTTTCCAATATTAGGCCTATCATTGGTTAAATCTTTTACAAAAAATAACAGTTTATCTAAACAACGTTTTCACTACCTATTTAACTTCTGATATTTAACTCATCATTCACCAGTCAACACTTAAAAAAAGACTTGTAAGTGAAGCAACTGTGACATAATTTTTGTATATGAACTATTAAAACTTAGTCATTATCAATACAACCATTTATTTACATTATTATGTTCAGTTCACTCACAAAGCAATCAGCTTGGGAAGGAATTCCAGCTGATTTATGATTTTTAGAGCCTGTTAATAATTACCTTCCGTTAGTTAAATTATTCCTTTACTTTAGATATTTTAACTACAAATTAATTATGTTTATACTTGTACAAATTTCAGTGAACTAATAGCAGAAAGTCAAAACATGTAAAATAAACATTTATTTGGAATGGTGCCCTAGAAATTTTAATTATATGTTTTAACTTTAAAATTGTTTTGAAAAAAAGCTTCAAACTTTATAAGCCTAGGTGTGTTTTTTTTTTTGCTTTAAATCAAAACAAGTAATATAAAAATTTTTGGTAACAAGTCCTACTTAGGTCAGTAAAAGTATTTGATCAACTATTGCAAATTTGAACAAGATATGTAATATATATAAAGAGAATGTGAATTAATAAAAGCATTTGAATAAATAAAAATTCAACAAATGTTCTTTACCTCTTACTGGTGCGTTAAGTATCACAGAGAGACGTGTGTTAGGGCTGGTCTTCTTCAGTTCTTCCAGAATTTCCAAACAATATTTGAACGTTGGTCTATCTTCCGGCAGATAGCTCCAACAGCGCAGCATCAGTTCATACCTGTAACAGCGTGACATGTTCAATTAGTTATTTTTTTAAAATATTTTCACCTGACATTTGGATGGGTACAGAATTATTACGAGGATAATAACAACTTGGAGCAACTGTGGTGTAATATTCAGTTATAAATATATAGAGCTTCTTTAACCACAATTTTTTTTTGTTTATGTCCTGTTGTCATTTCGATTGCAAAGCTATCATCTTTAGAAGAAATTAAGTCTTTAACACGTTCAGTACGGCTAGCATACCGGCACACTCTAGGTTCCCTTGGGAGGCACTGAGAGCGTGCCAGAGCGCTCTACACTTCCCTTCTGTGAGACGGCGAGCACACTGGCACACTCACTCCCAGTCTAATTAAAACTTCTCTAGTGTCAATAAGTGTTTGTATAAAGGTTTGATTTTTACGTCAGTCCTTCAGAAGAGTTTGGAGAACATTGTGCCTTAGTTGCTTTTAAATCCAAACATTCTAAGTTAACTTTTTGTGCTTTAATTGAAACCAATGCTTCTGGAAGTTTTATGAACAGATTTAATTTGGTTTAACTTTTATATTTGAATGTTTTTTTTAGTTTTAACCACTTAACGTGGCAAAATATCCGGTAAAAACAACGATCATAAAAATAAACTGAGCTTTCTGAACTGATGCAACAATAAACGATAACTGTCCTATTCAAGTGAATAAGCCTACTCGAGGTGGGAACAGACTACTGTAAATAAGAGACATTGACAAGATGCTTGGATACCAGAAAACCTAATGTGTCAACATAAGATTATAGTAAACAAATGTCAGCTAATCTCTGCTATAAATAGCCTAGGACGTGACATATGCATTATCTATGTCTGAGTTTACATTATTGATCTCTATCGCTTTGTGAAACACATGGCACAAGCAGAAATAAACATTCCGACTTAAATGTTGAGTGGTTAATTTTAGTATGTAGTATACTTTAGTAGTAGGTACTTTAGATTTTTATGTAAATTATCTTTTTTCTCTGTTTTTTTTAGTTGAGTTTTATTATTTGTCATACAGTATTTTATCATTTGTATTAGTTGATATTTTATGTAAATTTCCTTTTTTTTATTGTGACCCAATAAATAAAACAATACTTTAATCTCCAATACACTGTTCTGATGTCCCCAATATACCTGTATATGGTAGAAATAAATTTATTGAGATGAAAACAACAGGCACGATAGTTAGATGCAACGACTTAATATGCAAACCGAATAGCATTTCAATGATTCCACTGCCAGTGACGGCAAACACACTGGCACGCTCCCGATTTTTACAATTAAATAAGGTGTTAAAATTGTTTTTACTATTTTCCCCATTTATAACTAAGTATTTAAGTATAAAATTTAACAAAAAACATACAGTAGTTTGATGAGATCTCCTATATCCCTGCCGTGCTGAATGTGTTAAGTAAGTCAAAGAGTTAGTCTTGAAGTAATTTCCTCTGAAGATGTTTGATTTGCAATCAAAACATATATCAGGACATAAATAAAAAGTTTTTGTGGTTTAAGAGGTTCTATTTATTTATATTTACTAAGATGGATTTAGCAGCTTTTACAGTACTTCAATAAACCCATCACCTAATCAACAGAGATAAGGGCTAAACATGAATATCAACATTCTGAACTCTACCTTTAGATGTAACAAGTACTTACTGCTTGACTACTCTCCCCCCCCCCACACACACACACATACATGGCACACTTGGGAGGTCGAAGTGTGTATAGCCACTAAGGCTAGACGTGTTTTAATGAGCTTGACGATTTTCGATTGTTAAAAAAAATAGCTTCAAAAAATTTGTATTGAGTTTTGCATAAAAAATTAAATAAAGTGTAACAAAGTGTGTGAAATGTTAACAAGGCCTACGGTGAGTCTGCTATGAAAAAAACAAGTATTTACGAGTGGTATAAGCATTTCCAAGATGGCCAAGAAGATGTTGACGATGACGAATGCCCCAAACGCCCCAGCATATCCACAACCGATGAAAACGTGGAAAAAGCAATGAAAAAACCATTGCGGAAGCAATGGTTATGAATGATCGCCGAATCACAATCAGAGAAGTTGCTGATGATGTTGAGTTCAGGACAAAACATGGGTTTACGGATATGATGTTGAAACGAAGGCTCAATCGTCCCAGTGGAAGCATTCTGGCTCTCCAAGACCGGAAAAGGCTTGGCAAGTGCGGTCGAACATCAAGGTTATGCTTACTGTGTTCTTTGATTTTAATGGCATAGTACATCATGAATTCTGGCACAAGGTCAAACGATCAATAAAGTGTACTATCTACAAGTTCAACGCCGTTTGTGTGAAGCAGTGTGAAGAAAACGTCCAGATTTGTGGCAAAACAATTCATGGCTTTTGCATCACGATAATGCACTGGCTCACACATCGTTGCTTGTTTGTGATCTTTTGGGTTGGGGCAAAAAAATAACACTGTAATGATGCCCCAACCTCCATATTCACCAGACATGCCTCCTTGTGACTTTTTCCTTTTTCCAAAAATAAAAAACCTTAAAGGGTTGTCGTAGATGACATTAAAAGTTCATTGCTGAAAGAGTTCAAAGCAATCCCAAAGATCGAGTTCCAGAAGTGTTTTGAGAATTGGAAAAGGCGCTGGTATAAGTGCATAATATCTAGTGGGGACTATTTTGAAGGGAACAATATCGATAAAGATGAATAAATACATATTCTTTTCAAAAAAAAAAAAAAAAATGGTTTCCCCCCTCTCAGGCATCCTAACAGAAATATTCCTACATCATATCGAACAACAATACATTCTACAGAACAACAATCATACACATAAAATAATTTATTACCATAGATATATAGATGACATTTCAATACTATACAACGGCAACAAACGGCAAATCAAACGACTACACAATTACATTAATGCCGTAACCAAAACCTCTTAATTGCCTTCAAGTTAGAAGAAAACAATAGAATAAACTATCTAGACCTTACCATTACCAAATGCAACATCAGACACAATTTCAAACTATACAGAAAACCAACAACTACTGATATTGTCATACACAATACATCTAATCACTCCACACAACAAACACACGCTGCATTTAATCATATGTTACATCGCCTATTAAATATACCTATGCTACAAAAAGACTAAGACGAAGAACTCAATACCTTAAAATACATCACTCAACAAAACGGCTACCAACATACACTCATAGACAACATACTCAGAAAAATGAAACATAAACACCATCAAACGGACACGGAGAAAAAACCACACAAAAACCAACAAATACTTATCTCTCACCTACCTCAACAAAAACACACTTAAAGTAGCCTCCACATTCAAAAAACTCCAGTACCTAATATATTACAAATCAACAAAAACTTTAAGACAGTACATACAACCTTTTCAAAAACAAACTGACAAATACAAACTATCAAGTATTTACAAATTATTAACATGTAACAATTGTCCCAACTATTACATTGGCCAAAACAGTAGGTCATTCTATACATGCTTCGAAGAACACATTACCCAAAGAAAACAAACAAACCCAAAATCCAGCTACGCAAAACACCAAAAAAACACGCAACACACACACGGACATACATACTAATTTAAATCTTCTCCACACTTTGAAACAAAGTAAAAAACTAAGAACCTTAGAAAAATATGAAATATACAAACACCATGCAACAGATAAAGAAAGCATATTAAATGATCACCCACATTTTGAAGCCAACAGTATTTTCCATTACATGACACACAACCAAATAACCCAGTTTTAAATCCTTCCCATTACAGGCTTTGTACCTAACCAATGTCGCCAGTAGAGGGTTAGCTTTGTAAAGGGAACAAATTTTTTTAAACGCGTCAGCAAGTATGCCATTACTTATTCACTTAGTTAAGTACTTTTTAAATATATTTCAATCAGTGAATTCAAGATGATTACATCAAGCAACTTTTATATCAAAATACTTAAAACCTTGCATTAAATTTAGGAGTCCAACCAAAAATTTAATTTTCCTAAAATCCATACAGTTATTTTTTTAATCCTTTTTTAAAAGGTTTCACCATTATTTATAAAAAAAAAACATTTCTGAGAGACGATTTTTCTTGAGAATAACATTTTATTATTATTGTGTAACATCCAATGATAATTACAGGATGTTTACAGAAAGGATCCTGTAATACCTCAAAGAGTAACTGAAGAATCAAGAGAAGAAAAACACTTCAAAATAAAGTGAATCTGGTTGCTTTGATACTCATATCCACAAATGGACAGCGTTGTGCAACATTAGACAAAGCGCCATGTCTTGAAACTGGAGATAACTGCAGATTCTGGCAGAGAAATATTGAAACTATAGTACAAAAATTCCTCACACTATTGTAACCTCACCTTTTATTGAGGTTGTTATAAAAACAAATAAAGATAGATACTGATTTTAACAGTGAATGAACTTGGAAGGGCTGTATCTTACAAGTCATTTTTAACACTTGGTCTAGTGATGCAGAACACAGACCAAATCTTTTTTCTCATCTATTGCTTTGATTTTCATAAAAATGCAATGATTATTTTTTCTCATGAACTACTCTTTTCCCACTGCAAGTGGTATTTTCCAAGTTTTCCAATGCAAAAATGGGAATTTTTGTACTTCTGATTTATCATAGAAACAAGTGTCTCTCATCACAACCACTTTGCAGCTAGTATAATTAACTTACATTTTCGGGCTGCTGTTGTGAGTACACCCTAACCTCCCTCCATTCCTTACATAATGCAGTACTTCTTGGTTAGTTCTTGCTGGATAAGGCTGCTGACCAATTGACATAATCTCCCACAGTAGGACTCCAAAAGACCAAACATCAGATTGGCAGGTAAATACGCCATCAATTAATGACTCTGGAGCCATCCATCTAAAATAAAACAAGTAATAAAATTTAAAAAATTTCAAGTCAATCCCTACTTAGGTTAACGAAGATAAGAAAAGGGCTGACCAAAATATAGGATGTAGTCAAAATATTCATAGAGTTGTTTATGATTTAAATATAATTAAAACAAGCAAAAAACAAAAGAGAAAAACATAGTGCCTTAGAAATACTGATTAATAGGACCTTGTATTTGTAGATTTAGAACCAAATTGCTCAAACTTGGCTATAATATTTAATCAAATATATATAAATCAATAATCTTAACAGCTAAAAGTAGCATTGTTTGCATTAAAGATTATTAATAGTTATTGGGAATTTTTGATTAAATATAATACTTCAAGAGCTGAAAGATACAAAGGAAACTAAACTGCAAATCTTAAAAACAAACACTACCCCCTACCAAGGTTCAGGCTTAAGCTATCTAGTGCTTTATTCTGTTATGTCATTCTAGCTAAACTTTTTGTAGCCATCTAGACTTTTGTGAGTATGCCTTCATTGTCTACTCTACCAAAACCATCCAAGATTAAAAAGAAATAAATAATTTAAATCGCCTGACAGGTGGTTACATTTAGCTAATTAATAAATTTACCTGACTGGAAGAAGTCCTTCTCCTTCTTTTCGGTAATAATCGTTCTTGTAAATATCTCGAGCAAGGCCAAAATCTCCAATCTTTACAATCCTTAAAAGTGGGTCAGTTGAAGAAACCAGACAGTTTCTACAAGCAAGATCTCGATGGACAAAATGCATTTCCTCTAAGTAACGACAACCTCTAGCAACATCAACGCACATTGCTAGCAGATCTAGAAGTGTAAGCCCAGCTGATGTTGTCTGTAAAAATTCAAAGTAGACACTCTAATTTTAGAATAGTTGGAGCATTTTTTCCTTATAACCCTTTCTTTTTGAATTAATTGGGACTAATTTTTCAGACCTTATGTTGGCATCAAGATATGAATAATTAATAAAAATTTCAAATGACTTTTTTCAAAACTTCAAGTAATAGAAATTACTGAGAAAAGATACAATTAAACTGAAAAAAATTAAATGTTTTGGGTTTAAAGCGTTTTTACTTTTGTACCTAGTATATAATATATAAACATAGGAAAATGAAAAAAAATAAAAAGCATTCAAAGAAATGTCAATAGGAATACAATACAGATAAACATAACTTCCCTTCAAGCTAGAGTTAGGGGGGTGAGCATAAGAAATAAAAATAGCAATGACGACAATGTACGGTTTTCTGCCCAGCCATAGAGACTTGCAATCAAGACTTGCTGATGTCAGCCACAATCAAAGTGTTAATAAACATCCATAATTGAGCTGCAAACTCTATGATATTTTTCTGTCTAATTAAAGCTCTAAATAGATTTACTCGAAAAACTTGATGTTTAATTATTTTTTTTAAATATACACATACTGCAGAAACTATATAGAAAAATATTGAACATAATATTTTGTAATATTTAAACTGAAGATATACTGAACTTACAATTAGTGGTCTACTGGATCGCAGGTAGCTCAGCAAATCCCCTCCTTCCATCAGTTCCATGATTATATAGTTAGGATCATTGTCCAGACAAACTCCAAGTAACTGGAGAATATGTTCATGCTTGAAGTTACTCATCAGCTGAGCTTCTTTTAAGAACTCTTCTGTCTCCAGCTTTGACGCTCCTTTGCGTAGTGTCTGTATATATGGAGTATACAGTGTTATAGTTTGCACCAGACAAAACAATTATAGAAAGTAAAAGTGATTAATATTTAAGTTAGTGTTTAGGAGCAAATTTTAAAGAAGAAAAACATACTTAACAATTTTCTCATACATGTTTTGTCTTTTAAAATAGAGATATAAATCTTTACTTACAAAACAATTCATGTTTCAAAGGTTGACTTTGCCAACTCCAGAAAAAAAATTTTCTCCAAATATTTTTTGCAGGATAAAATTTAAATATTACAACAAAATTTATAGCTGCTGATATCTGATACCAGTGCACAGATATATTACAGACAAATTTAATGACAATGCCAAAACTATTATTTATCAATCAGACTAATAGAGCTTGGTTAATTAAAATATTTCTATTATTAAAAAAAAATTCCCATAAAAAAATTTTAGTTGATATAATCCATCAAAATCCTAGCTAAACATTATTCTAAACTTTCATTCTTACTTACTTTGACTGCGACTCTAGTTTCTTCACGATTTGAGTTCGGCAAATTTTTTGCTTTGCCCTCAAATACTTCTCCGAAAGCACCACTTCCAAGAAAGTTCATTAATGTGATCTGATCTCTGCGTATGTGGGGAAGTAGTGAAATTTCTCGATCTGTTGGGACAACATCTTCTCTTGTATAAAGCTCGTTGGAATTATGAATAAAATTTCCTCTTCTAGGTAACTCTCTAAGCGTCGCAAGTTCCACATCAGGGCTACCATTCCTTATTATGTTTGTATTCATGTTGGCAATATGAGCGGCTTTCTTCTCTTTTTCATGTTTGAATCGCACAGCTAATAAAGAATAATATTGAATAAGTTTATTTACATTAAGTACTATAAGTGTAATCTAGAAGCTCAAATTAAGCTATAATAATAAAATAATATGAATGTTTTATATTAATCAGTAAAATATTATGTACCTATTAATATTTAATGGCTACATAGCCAGTGGCACTGAAGTAGACTTCTATAACGTAACAACATTAAAACTAGGAATGAGCCGATTCTTAAAATTTTCAATTCAGATTTTGAATCTAAAATTGTTCTTCCGATTCTTGATTATTTAGGTTATATAGGTCTAAATATATATATTCTCTAATAATAATTTAGTTAACATCTTGGTCATGTGGATGACCCTTTTGAAAGTTCCATTTTAATGTAATAGGCTACACAAAACGTTCAACCTTGGTTAATGACTTGCAATTTCTGAAAGCATGTCAAACATATTGCATTAAAGTGGCAAACAAACCGATGCTTCCGATCATCTATGTTTTTGCTTCTTAAATAATAATGATATTTTTGTTATCTCAAATAGGCATTTGCTTTAACCGTGTAGTTCATTCAAAGCAACTAATAAATAAATAAGACATAGTTGATGATTTTTTTTCCAATAATTTACACCACACACGTATTTTAACAGTTGAAAACATAAGAAACCAGAATCGGTAGAGTCCTTTAATCAATGGAGAATCGAGTATCGACAATTGCTTGATACCATTAGAATCAACGATTACTGGAATCGAGAATCAGAATTGGCCCATCCCTATTTAAAACATAAATAAAACTCAAAGTAATTATTTATTCACAGTGCATTTTATATTACTACAAATACTAGAAACATTTAAATGAACTCTATAAATTCGATATAAAAAATCAAATATACTTTTTCTCACCATAACTTAAAATATAGCTCAAGATATATAACTAATATGGGAAAAGTTAACTCTAGTGTATAAAAATATAAACTGATTTACAAGTAAAACATATATTGTTTCCAATAACTTATATTTCACCTGTAGTGAAAGGTACAAATTATGATATAATAAATGTAAGTATTATTTTGGGGATTTTTGTTTATGACAATCAGCAAAATTATATTATTTTAATTAAACTAATTAACAACTTGCTAAACTTATAATTTAAATAAATATATGAAAAATTGACTAAAACTAGGCGATCCCAGCCAGGTGCTCTTAACCAGTGTCTCAGCTTTGACACTGATGGCAATCACCTAGATGCTTTTGAAAATGTATTGGTCAGTAGCTTTTTCATACATTTACTTCAATTACAAGTTCGGAAAGTATTTAATTAAAGTTGCTTGTTGTAATTATCTTGAATTCACTTATTAAATTATAAGTAATTATTGCGTAATTGAGTGAATACTGTTGAACGTACTTGCTGATGCGTTTTGAAAACATCTTTTCATTTCTGAAGCCGATCTACTCATTGTGTATAAGGTCAGTTTCATAAATGAAATGACTGTTTTAAAATGTGTTAACAAGTAATTTCAAAAGTATTCACTCAATTTCGCAATAATTACTAATAAAGTAATTAATTAATTTATTACAAACAATAAATATTGCATTTCAATTGCAGGCTCCATATCGAGCAACGATTGCAAATAACAAGAAACTTATTAGTTATTAGTGCACTCTCAGTTTCAGCTGTGACTTTTTTGAGAAACAGACTCTTAATTGTTACAGAACAAGCAAATTTATACTTACTGCACATGAACGCCATCATAGTGAGTGACACTGCGAGAATTGTCAAGGGAGCTAATACCCACAGTACTAAGCTTAGCTCTGGTTCTGCCAAAACGGCTGCCTTGTTCAAATCGAACCACTCGCTCGACTCACTGAAATCACTCCAACCGTAAAGATTTTTAGCTCGTACACGGAACTGATACTTCACTTCTGCACTCAGCTCTGACATGATCCAATAGTTCTCTGAAATGTTTGTACATGTACTTAACTAAAACACTGTATTTTGCGTGTTTAAAATTTATCAAAGGTAAATTTGAAACAGATGTTTAAGAGACATCAAGATATTAAACACCTGACATTTTAGACTAGAATGACATCGAGATTTCCTGGACCTAGCTGCAAGAAATTTAGTCAAGATTTTAGGCCGGAACCTATAACAACTGAACGTTCTTATAACGTTTGTGCTACAGGAAATAAAAATAACATTGGGTATGTGTAAAAATAGAGATAGCAATGGCTATGGAATCTTAAGACAAACAAGAAACGTTCTGTTAAACATTTTTTTTTTAAATTTAAAACTAGTACAATGTTTTTCCTGCAGCATTATCTAGTGCTAAAGCACTAAAGTTACATGAAACATTGTTAAACATGAAATAACAAATTACGAAAATAACCTAACCATACTTGAAATAAATAATAACCCAATAGAACTAAACTCACTAGAAAAATACCACATTTATAAAAACATACACAACAATTTAATGAATCTACAAACAACATATACAGAAGACATACTATATAAAAACATCATACACACAGATCAAGAGAAAGTGCGTGTAACGTCAACAAATACCAATATCACGGACCGAACATCTACATCAGAAAAATATCAGTGATTCGACAATGGTCAAGTGACCGAAAGGTGCCTCATCACTCAAGGTAAAATTATTGCACTTAATGGTGGATAAAATTACTTACAATAGTAATATATTAACTTCATAAAGTCAGTGCAACGGAAAAACAATGGATAACGTAACATATCAAGAAAATATATATATATATATATATATATATATATATATATATATATATATATATATATATATATATATATATATATATTATTAGACCAACCATTAACTTTCCTTGCATTATCTTACACTTAATACTCATATAACTAAAATACCCATTACTCTTTAGCTCTTGTCTGGACATTGTCATATATTTGAATAGAACCAGCACAACACAACACTGCACTACACTACTCAAATGGTTTGCTTCTCTTCAATCTTCTAAGCATGTGCTGGTTGTCGAGAGGTTGAAGGGCCACTGCACTTGGATGACGGTAAAGTCTCTTTCATGTGTTAGGTCTTCTGTTATCGTTAGTGTATTCAGATTTCGGTGAATATCTTTGTTTTTTACATACCAAGAGGCATTAACCATATTTCTCAGTACCTTATTTTAGAACATCTGAAGAATTTCTATATTAGATTCCTTTGCACATCCCTACAGTTGCCTGCCATAGAGCCAAACTGGTTTCAAGATCAGATTGTAGATAGAAAAATATATATAAAAATAAAAAGAGAATTAGTCTAATGTAATGTCTGAACCAGTTCCAATAAGGCTGTGACTAGGTTAGTATATAACCCTTGGTTGCAGACTAACAGTATATAGAATGTTCTGACTGATAGCGGTTCTCCAAAATCCACAAAAAAGAATTAATTATGACAATGCTAGGGGTGGTAAAAAACTATGGTGCTCAACATATTAACTTATGAAGAATTGTCATCTTTTGAAGAAAGCTTCAATTTTCAATAGAAGAACTGTGCATAAATGCATCATAGCTCGTGTTTCAGAGTTAACACTATGATCTGACTGAATCTTCTAAAAAACTCTTAGCTTCATTATTTAAACAAACCTGTGGTGAATGTATAATGAGTAAGAACACCCCCTTATATACTGAAATTACTTAACGTTCATAAAAAATAATTGAACTAGTAGAATAATCCTATTTACTTATTAACTCATAATTTTAATAAATTAAAAACGTAAATGCTAACTAATTCAGCATTATTAATTAAACAACAAATAACCCTTGGTACAAATGTTTAAACAACCTTGATGTATATTTTGCTAACACGGTTAGCATTATCAGAAGGTTTCAAGTATACTCAAACATACCATGTTTGTTACTTTCTGATGATGATACCTGTGTAAGCGAAATGTACATCAAGGTTGTTTAAATATTTGTACCAAGGGTTATTGTTTAATGATTATAATTACACTACTGTGCTCGGTATAGATTTTTGTATTTAAATCCAGTTTTGTTTTTGAGTTAACAACAGTCATAAATTCGCTGGGTTGTAGCTGTAGCATAACTTAAATTAGCCAGATTATGCCAGATAAAGAACAGTGATCGAGTGTTTGGCCAAAAACTCACGAGTTCTGAGTGCTAAGTGAGCTGGAGCGTTGTAGTGATGGAAAAACCAGTTATCCCTTCTCCACAGTTCTGGCCTTTTGTGTAGGACAGCATCCCTCAGACGTTTCAGTACTTCAATGTAGGTAATCTGGTTGACTGTAGAGCCTTCAGGGAGGTACTCGTAGTGAACAACACCCTTAGCATCAAAAAAAACTGTCAGCATCACCTTCACATTCGACCGAACTTGACAAGCTTTTTTGGGTCTTGGGGACGTTTGACTCACCCATTGGAATGATTGGACCTTCGTTTCAATCTCGTAACCATACACCCATGATTCATCACCGGTTATAATTCTTGACAAAAAGTTCTCATCTTCATTTGAACGATTAAACAGTTCCTGACAAACCCGGACGTGATTGGCTTTTTGGTCATCGGTCATCAGGCATGGCACAAATTTCGCAGCGACGCGATGCATCTTCAATTTTTCGTTCAAAATCTCGTAACAAGACCTAACTGATATCCCACACTCTTCGGAAAGCTCCCTAATGGTCAGACGTCGATTTTCGCACACCAGGGTGTAGATTTTGCCAACGTGTGGGTCGTTAGTTGACATTAAAGGAAGTCCAGGACTCTCATCGTCATCAATCGACTGTCGGCCACCCTTGAGATGTTCATGCCACTTGAAACATGCAATACGTTTCATGGAACATCGCCGTAGGCCGTTTTAAGCAGGACAAATGTTTCTGTTGCAGATTTCCTTAGTCTTACACAAAATTTCAGAGCAATTCGTTGCTCCTTCAGGCTGTCCATTTAACAATCCGACAAATGAAAAAAACACTCTTTACTAAACTGCGTGTAACTCATCAACAAATGAAGATATATGCGACTGAAATGCCGCGTTTTAATCAGCTGATTTATACAAACCTAGCGACACCAAGCGGATTCTCCTGAAACTAACTTGAGCTGCGAAGTTCAAACAGTCCGCGTATTTTTTGAACAGACCTTGTATTTGTACTCTAGAGAGAACTATAAATTAAGTTTGTAAAATTAAGACTACAATGTACAAGGCCAAACTGGCAGTATTATTACTTTAGTGTACCATAAATTCCAAGAAAAGGTTGTCAGTTTTAAGACACAAGGGCGCTCAGAAAACTAGAGACAAAAATCTTGGTACCGTTAAGAGAAAATCAGTTGCAAAAAGACGTTAAATTTTTTAAAAAATACGTTTAAAACTAGTGCAATGGACAGAACTTCAGGACCATGAGCTACGAACAGGTGAACCTCAAATTTTAATAAAAAAAACTTTCTCAGTGTTTTTGAACATTAAACGTTTTTTGTTGATCTGCCAATCACATAATTTTTATTTATTGATCCATAAGCAATATCCATTAAATCAGAATTATAAAATAATATTAACCTAAGTTTCTCCAATTGTAACCTGAACCTTATACAGCGACCCTGAGATCATAACAAATGTATGTAAATTAAGTTAAGTATAAAAAAAAGAAAGAAAGTTAAGAGTCTCTTGCAGATTAATATGACTGAGTGAGCCAAATTTAAATTAAATTAAGAAATTCTCATTTAAATAATAATGTTTTTGATAAAACATAATTAAGTTATCTTAACCTATAAATTGTGTGTTATTTCAGTGTAATCAGAGATCAATATTATAAATAATAATTTTATTCTTATCAGAGATAAGTGGTGTCAAAAACTGAGTCCTATTAATTACAATAATCATCGAATAAATAAAATCGTTACATTGAAAGTTAACCAAGAGTGTTGGAGTAAGGAGAGTGTGAGCTAATAGAAGGAATTTAAAAAAATTGTTTGATGGCCTAAAAAGGCTAAAATAGTGAAAAAAACTTGGCAATGCTGTTGGAGAAAATATTTCTGAACAATTATGAATAATAACAAAGTGTTTAAATAACTATATTTCTTTCCTTGTATATCAGGCTAAAGATACAATCACTGAAGATAACAATAACATTTTTACACTGTTTTTGTCTTTATTAAATGCATTGGAAAATCCTTGTAGTTGTTAACTTTTCCTCAATATTTCTAAATGCCTGTGTACTAAATGTCTCTTAAAATTTAACATACAATATTGTGCCTGAAAACACAAACATAAACTAAACATTGCAAATGTGATTTGAATATAGAACTGAGATGTGTAAACCCATATTAAAAGCGCCGTTACCTGTGCCGTTATAAAGTAGGGTCCATTCACTGTCTAAATCCTGCTCTCCGCTGAATATTGTAAAGTTTGCTTCTCTCTTCTCTCGTTGTAGGTCCTTCTTCCCCTCTAACCAGTATAATTCTATTTTCCCTCCATTGTCTACAGGATCTCCCCAGACCACCTGGTACACATCCTCGCGTAGCTTTTGCCATGATGGTGTTCCTGGACTACCAGGTCTATCACCTAGTAAAACATTTTCAAAATTTTTTAACATTAAGTTATAAAATTACATACTATTACTAATGCTTTCATTTGAATAGTAATAATGGTTTTGAATCTTTTTCTTATACCCAAATGCGATCATGAGAAGTTTGTTTTGTCCTGAATACTTAAACAGGCTTGATCATAAAAATTGAAATGTATATGATAGTTTTATTGTGTAATAGTGATTGTTACATCTACATCTTGGTTTGTATGTGTTTTACATACAATTGTTGAAATTTGAGAAAATATAATGAAATTGAGTTGCAAATGATGAGACTAAGTGAGTTTGTAAACATAAGAAAAGATGTTTATGTTTAACTTTGGCACATGTATTACAGGATATCTCGAAAAGTTAGATTTTTGTCAATTTTGTATAACTCGATATCTAATATTTAAAAGTTTCAATAACTGTATCCTACTAAAGTTCGAACAAAATCAAATACAGTACTGGATAATATTGGCATGGTATAAGCTGACACCTACACTGCATTCATAATAAATAAGGTTTGAAAAAATTAAATATTGCTGGATAACGTCTGGTGTAAAATGACATGTACACTGCATTTATCATTTTTACCCACTTGCTATTTGTCAGCAATTAGTTACAGCCAGCCAGCCTTTATGGAGTCTAGGTGTATGTGTTTGACATGAATTATCACAACCTAATAGACACATACTATCACCAGAGCGTACGTGGCTTTATTTCTACACTCTGTGTAAGCTGTTACCTGTTGAATTCGTATATTTGCTACATTTTAGTTACAATTGTAAAATGTTTCTATCTACCTCCTTACACCAAGATGAATGCTTTCAAAATTACCATAGCCAAAAAAACATTTTGCTACTTATGTTTAATTTAACACTCTAGATAATCATTGAACAAATGACAAACTGGTTGAATATCTAGTCAAGTTTATTTATTTAATGTGACATTACAGCAACTGATTTGTTGCCCTTATTAAGTCTGTAGTGCTATGACACACAAAGTCCTTACATTTAATATTTGAGTGAGTAATATGAGTAGGTAAAACATCAAACCCCTACACTTTACCAAGAACTTTCTTTGGGCTATAGCTCTATTAACCTGCCTTTTCGCATTACTATAACCTACTTTACGCAATTATAGTTACAAGTTAATTATTTTCAACTGAAACCATACAGATAACTCAAAAAAATGTCATTGGCCATCACCTTATAATAAACAAAGTTATGTTTTAATATTAATTTGCATAAAAAAATAATCTAAATAAAGATTACTTTATGTTCAATCAAAATCTGAATGAGAAATGTTACCATATATGTAAAAACATTGAACAGTGGATTCAATAGATGAAGAGTATTGTGTTTTGAATATAGCTTCACACGTTCGCTACATCAATGTTAACAAAATAACTAATGGTATAGACCAGCTGGCTCACATATGCGCCGTACGGTCTCTCGTCCTGGACCGACGCCTCACATATGTGCCGCTCTGAGTAGTTGGAATGGACCGATGGGTCATATTTGCGACACTGTTTGTGTGTTACTTTTATTTCTCTGACAAATCAGTGGTTTATTTTAACGGTTTGATATATTTGTATCCAGACTACAGACATCTCTGATGTTAATGTGGGATATTTCGTCTCTCAGTTATCAAGGTCAATGACGTCAAAATACTCCTGACACATTCTTTATTCCTTTGTGGACCATTTTTTTCCATTAGAATCACAAATAATGTACTCTTTATCAACACAGGATGTAAACCTGTCACAAGTGATGAGTGCGTTTGTAAATATTCTGTTGGCCTACTGTAAATGGAACACAAATGTAAACATATTTTGTCTCTGATACAATATTTTTTATAATGTCAGCATATTTTTAATAAGATATGTAGCCTATATAAGCAATCTGTCTAGCATGACTAGCCAAGACAATTTAGTTGGGAGTTTGTTGATATAAGCCTTTGTATGACATTTCTGTTTTTACGTGTATATAGTGTTATTTCTTATATATTATACATCTAAGCCCTGTTTTATGTAAGTAGCAAAATTTAATAGCCTATGTACTTTTTATAATATATTAAATTTTACATACTTCTAAAAATTTGTTTTCATTAAAATCATATTTGGTTTCAGATTTGAGGGGCTACACTGTAGTGCCTCATACGTGGGAAGTCCGTAACATGATAATATTTTCATGTTATAGACCGACCGGCTCATGTATGCACCATCCTAAAAAAACACTAAAAACAGCAAAAACAAAAATATGCAACAAACACACATACGCCAAGGGTTTGTATGAAGTATAATAAAATATTATAACAACTTTCCACTTTTGGTGTATAATAACGTAGGTCAGGCACACGTTAACATGGTCTGTGTGGAAAGATCGAATTCTTACCGGCATTCCCTCATGAAAAACCAGACAGCGCATATATGCACTGCTCGGTAGCGAACGTGTCAAAACTCTTTAGGTTTATTAAAATCATTTACTTTTTTAATTCCAAGTATATTTGTCTAGCAGTAGTTTAACATGAAAGATAGCTTTGAACTAAGAATTGCCAGAGGCAGGTATTATAAACTAGTAATTTTTTAAAAAAACTCTTATTTTAAGCCTCAAAATTATATAAAAATATATTGAAATATAAAACAAACCTAGTGTTTCAAAGATAAATCTGTTATCCATTGGCCATATATATGGGAGAGCTACTTCAGTAAACAATATCTTCAAACGGAACACATAACGAGTTTTAGGCCTCAGATTGCCCATAAGGAAGTAGTAGTGAGTTGTAGTCGAATGAGAAATCACAACTCTTTCCCAATTTATATAGTCCAAGTGAGATGCTTCTAGCTCCATTCTAAAACACACACAATGTACAAAATAATATAACACGTAACATTTAGATAAGAATAAGTGCTAACTTTAAAGTTATACAGAAAACTCTGTTGTGTACCAAAAAAAAATTACTCTTTCACTATCTAATAGAAATGTATATGTTAATATGAACAAATACATTACTTCCTTTACAAAACAGTACAGGTTACATTTCCAAAAACAAGAACATGGTGAATGTATGTTCAATTTTTCTATCTCTTTAATATTGATACTTCATGTACAATAAGTGTTTTAACATTTCCTTATTCCAAAAGTTGCAACAAAGCATAAATCTATATCTGTGCCTACAAGTTGAACAAACTTTTTAAACACTTTATCACATAGCTTTCATGGTTGCAATAGTTTATTACGAGGACAAATTAAATTTTCCTTATTGATTTTATCATTTCAATTTATATTTCAGGACTATGAGTTTCATTGACATAATCATCGTTTTCAAATCTTTTTCTTATATTCTAAAACGGGCATATCTTATTGGGAATCATCCCAAGACAGATGTATGAAAAACACACACTAAATTCTCTAAAATAATATTTCTGGATATGTTTGTTATTTATTTCTAAAAATAACTACAGATTTTAAGCTTGTATTCTTACCTTATGTAAGTGTTATTAGGGTACGTTGGCCAAGATACATTGAGTGTATTTGGAGTAGCTAGCACCAAGGTGATGTTTTCAGGTTTAGGGTATGTAGTTACAGAAACAGTTGCACTGTCAGAATAAATGTCTGTGTTTGGAGATTTTGCTCGAACCTAAAATATTTTCATTGAATTTAAAACTAATGCTTTAATAATTACTACTTAAACATTAATAGTTTTCAAGATAAAGTACTAATATACAATTATACACAGTAATATTTAACACTTGCTTACTGTAGCACTACGTCTGTGTAAATCAGGAATTTTGTTTTGGAAGATGTGTTCTTTGTAACTAAGCCCACAACTTACTTACTTCTTACTTCTTATTACGAGCTTCCAAGGTTGGCCTCGATGGCTCGATGTCTCCTATACACACACTCTGCCAATGGCCAGAAACAACTTAAAAGCCCACAACTTACTATTGTATGATAATTTTCATAATTGTACTGCTTAAAATGTATATTTTACATACACACCATATTACTATCTGAATCTTGAGAAAAACAAGTCAATTCCTACTTACGTAAACAGAAATATTTTTTATATAAGCTAATTTTTATTAAATAATTACAAATAACATAAAGTAACATAACATATGTGTTAAAACCACTGTCCAACAACATAACCATAAAATCAGCTGTTCTATGAAATCATGTTTTCAATTATTTTAAGCCAAATGGAATTGAAATAACTATATTGCATACTTTGCTTCTTTTGTGAAATATTTTTCTCCCATATAAAACTAAAATTAATTCATTATATTTAATTAATGAAATAATATTTGAAACATCTCTATTAACATCAAGTGTCACTGCAAGTTTATAAAAATCTATTTTAACTGGAGTGGATGAATAAAAAGTATTTTATTACCTACTGAAAATTTGAACAAGATTGAGTTTAAACTAACAGAAAGAACTGAAAAAAAATTATAGAGTTTTTCCAGTTCAAAACTATTATATTAATTTTGGGTAGATTTGGCAGTAGAACCAATGTTTATACATATAGGTTTTTTTTACTTTAATGGAATTAATTTATTAATAAAATTTTGCTTACTATGTCATGTAAGTATCTTATCCCTAAATAATGCAATATTTCATTTTGTTTGGTTTGTATTCACAAACCAATTTTGATTTTGGCTACTTCGTTGATAATTTTGTCAACATTTTGCGTATGAACTCATTTTGTCAAATAATCAATGAGATCATTATTCATTGTTCTGTTTTGTTAATGAAATTCACACATTTTTTTATCAACAAAAAAAAACGAAGTTTAAATCTGAACTATTTTAAGTTTTATTAAAGTATTATTAAGTTTATTACCTTCAAGTTCTTCAAGATCACTGTAAATTTTGCATTCATACTCGTCCTGTTCAAATCACCATCAATTACAAGCTTTTTGTCAACACTAACTAAATATAATTTACCAGAGATACTGTCTGAATTAAATCCACTATTACTGTGTCTTTAAGTTATCAGTTGTCAACAAGTTAGTCACTTTTATTCCCACTTACAAGCTGCAGTGTTTAAGTTATCAGTTGTCAACAAGTTAGTCACTTTTATTCCCACTTACAAGCTGCAGTGTTTAAGTTATCAGTTGTCAACAAGTCAGTCACTTTTATTCCCACTTACAAGCTGCAGTGTTTAAGTTATCAGTTGTCAACAAGTTAGTCACTTTTATTCCCACTTACAAGCTGCAGTGTTTAAGTTATCAGTTGTCAACAAGTCAGTCACTTTTATTCCCACTTACAAGCTGCAGTGTTTATGACAATATACCCAAATAATATTATTTTTCATTATTTATATTCCTAAGGAGTTCAGCAAAAAAAAACTGTGGCTAGATAGTGGTGATAAGTAGAAGACAAACTTCTTAGTAGTAAGCAAGTCTAATACATATTTTTATGGCACATTGTGACAAGAAGAACATTAATTATGTCAGAGAACAAAACCTGTCTTCTACTCACTTCTTGTTGATACATTTTTTGGTAAAAAAAATTATTCATTATTTAAAGTTATCTGTAATAATTAAAACTAAATCCAATAGCTACTTAAGAGCACAGCACCTTGTGGGAGGTTAAGTATGAGGTATGGCTATTAAATAATGAGACTGACGTAAAAAATTTTATTTTGATTTTATAAATAATTACTTATTATGCCCTTCAATATACACTCTTTCTCTATCCCTTCAACACCATGCGAATTTTCCATTGTTGAAAACCGTGCTGGAAGTCATCTTCTGTCAGCTCCTTTAGGACATGTGTGGCTTTCTCTTATACAGCTTCCACAGACTCAAACCTTGTCCCTTTTAATGGAGACTTCACCTTAGGGAACAGTTAGACGTCACATGGTGCAAGATCTGATAAATAAGATGGATGTTGTAACACTGGGATGCTATACTTGACTAGGAACCTCTTGACAGATAACGTGGAATGAGCTGACACATTGTCTTGGTGGAGAACCCATGATTGTCCGTCTACATTTCGGGGCATTATTTTCTTACTCTTTCCCGTAGTTTAGAAAGTACCTCAAGGTAGTAATATTGATTAATTGTTTGACCTTCAGGAACCCAGTGAAGGTACACAATCCCATGGATATAAAAAAATACAATCATCATTGCTTTAAATTTTAATTTGCTCATTCAAGCTTTTTTGGCTCTCGGTGAAGTTGGGCTCTTTCAGTGCATGGATTGATGCTTCATTTTCAGATCATAAGTAAAAAATCCCATTTCATGACATGTTATTATTGTTTCCAAAACATCAGGATCATTTTCAATCTCGTACAAAGTGTCAGTACAGACATTTTTGCGTGCTTCTTGTTGTTCAAACGCTAAAATTTTAGGCACCTTTTTAGCACACACTCTTCACATGTTAAAATTGTCATGTAAAATTTGCCGTACACATTGTTTATCAATTCCTACCATTTCCCCAATTGCAAAAATATTTAATCAAATTACTGACTTTTCTGACATTTTCATCCGTTTTTAACGTTGAAGGGCAACCTGACTGCAAATCATCGTCAACGTTTTCTCTATCTTTTAAACGCTTAAACCATTCAAAAACATGTGCCTGCAATATACAAACAGCACCCTCTAGTATTTATTAATTGAATATATTTATAAATAATATAATTTAATTCGTACTGGGCTTTTACTTAGAGTTCGTTTTCTTATTTTTTTCCTTCAAATTGGACCCATACCTCCAGTGTAGAGAAGGTCCTTTAGGACCATCTACTATCGAGACGAACTGTCTAATATATTTAACTAAGTAACTACTTAAAATTTTAACTATATTCAGGAATTTATTTTAAGAAGTTTATCTATTGTATTGTAATTTATCCTCTGTTTCAAATCAAAGATACATTATAGATTGTTAAATTGAATGTATGAACTTGTATTGCCAACCTAGGAAAATATAATTACTCATGTTTGCTGCAGTCAGTTGTAAGAAATTTGTCAATTCCGTTGGCAAGACTATAGTTTAGGTAGTCAGCAGATAACATGTAAAAAAAGTTACTAAATAATAAACAATTCTGAACAATTTTAGAAACAAAAATTTTAATTAGAATACTAATTTACAAAAAGATTTTATTTTTGCTGTGTAAATATTGAACTAATTACAGCACATTAGTATACATAACCTAACAACACATGACTTGTTTTACAAAGCATAAGAGATCATACTTTGTCAGTGGCTTATGATTCATAATTATTTGGGATTTGGGGATATGATCTATCTTTATCAAATGCTTCTTCCAATATTCCTAAAAATGAAGCTGAAATTGTTATCTAACCTAAACAAGAT
Source organism: Prosapia bicincta (assembly GCA_036971475.1). NCBI lineage: Eukaryota > Metazoa > Arthropoda > Insecta > Hemiptera > Cercopidae > Prosapia > Prosapia bicincta. The sequence continues at coordinate 69,375,136 of JBAIZL010000003.1, forward strand.
ACTTGGTAACATTAACATAATTCTTAACTTTGTATAAAATTCGCCCGATGTTTCTGTAGTCTTACAAAGTCTCAGACTATTCTCAGTAACAAGCATGGAGGCATAGCCATTGTTGATTCCTCCCAAACACACATAGTTAATTTCTTGGAGTTGGCCTAATGGAACCAGTGGTAAGTATAAATCAGATAAATGACAACTGTAGCAGTAGTTAAGGTGTCAGATGTAAGAGTTCACACAACTTTGGTTTTTAATTTAAAGTTGATTTTTCAAAATTGTATTCAAAGTAAGAGATTGTTATTTTTAAATATAAATAAAAATATTTAAGGATTAAATAACAAGTTTTCAATTTTAAAGACAATTTTTTAAATATCATTTTTGACATTCTATCTACCTAACAATAATACATTCAATCTATCTACACCTGTCCTAACTAGGTGAAGAGAGGTGACTACCCACTACCTAGGGACAGGTGACATTGATAATGAGTATTGTCCCTATAATAACCACATTCTTGGTAATTCAACAACTTCACATCAACTGACACACAGAAGGGATAGGTATATGAGTATTCCTATATTTTACAATAATTTTGTCTTTTTTTCTTAGTTCAAATACGTATACAAAGATTTAAATATTAATAATAATGAGTTGGTGTGATGTGTACAAAATTGGTTATAAAAACACACTTAAAATGTTTATACTAGAGTCAATTTCATTAAAGTAGAGTTGTATTAAACAAAACTGATTTGCCTATTCTCTTACCCATATTAAGTACTCTTGGCCAGGTGTAAGTTTCTGTAGGTCAACCCATTTTAAAGCATTCATCTGTGTAGTATTCTCTTTCACTAACTGGCCTCTTTGGTGTCGTACACCTTCAACCACTCCTTCTCTTCGCCAAAATACTTCATACGATATATGTTCTGCATTAAATTCTAAAGGCGGACACCAAAGAACTCGAACTACTGTTGGATTTAGAATAACTGCCGTCACATTCTGTGGCGGTGATGGTGCTAAACATGTAACAATTTATGTTTTAATTAGTATATATTAGAATATCTCATTTAACAGCAATTAAATATATGTTTCAAAAAGCATTAATATTTTTTTTTAATCCATTATTAATTATTTATGAACATTTCTAGAACTGTTCAGTCTTTTTTGAAAGGAATGTTGAGTATTATTTAAATATGCCATCAAATATGGTAGAACTACACGTTCAAATTTTTTAAAACACTTTCAAGTCTATTTAGTTAATGCTATTTGCCTACCCTCGTCTATAGCTTGGGGTCCCATATTTATTTTTATAGCAACATAATTCCTATGTATTCTCAGTTTTGTCGATATCGATATTGGTTATTCCAACATAACATTTTTTTAACTTTAGGCCAATCAGAGTTGCATTTACAAAAAAAAAAACCATTTGGTTAAGTGTGGTAACTGAGAGCTATCAGACATTTGTTTGGTTGGTCAGATAGTGAGTGTTTTATTAGTGCAAGTTGTTTATGTTTCGAGTTTGTTGTTGTTTGATCTAAATTTTATCTATCAGTTATTTTGTTTATTTAATTTGTAGCTTGTGTAATTTTTGTTTAGGTTTCAAGTTTATTGTTTTTCACTTTAAATTTATCTTTCAGTTATTTAGTTTATTTAATTTTTATTGTTAGAGATATTATGCTAGACATATAATTGCTAAAGACACTTTAGAAAGTGATTCAATACAAGATATGTTGCTTGTAGACAGTGATAATGACAGTGAAACTTATCTAGGCAGAGATACAATTGACATATCTTTAATTGATGAACTTAATGAAAATGTAAATGACTCAGTTTTAGAGAGTTTTCTGAATTTAAAAGGAAATATTTCTAATTTACATTTTCTTTTAGCTTTAAAATGATATACAACATGTAATATTTCTTGAATTTTGTAGTTCATTATGTTCAGTGAATCTTAATTAATGACTTTAACAATGTTACAGTGATTAATTTTATAAAATTTATTTTCATTCCAATGTGAAATATGTGTAGTGAAATGCATTGATGTACAGTGTTGGTATTTTATTCTATTAAATATGGTATTTATTATAGGTCAGGAATTTTTTATATTTCTCCTAAAAATCTCCAGCCATATATATAGGGTATGTAGAGTATAGGTAGGGTGCCTATTAAGAGGGTAGCCTTTAAAATGTTAATTTGTAAACTTAACAAATTATTTTTAATTCAAAATCAGAAGTTATCAGTTGTGAATCTATTAAAAAATAAGTTGTACAATTTCCTTTTAATTTAAATTAAATCACCTAAACTATAAACACTACAAAGATAATTTTTAATAAATTATAAAAATATATTTTAAAAAATATTACAGAATGGAACAAAAATAAAAAAATATATACAAAGGTGCAGATGTTAAAGTAGTTTCACATTTTAATTAGTTTTTTTTCCGTGTTACTTATCATTATTATTAAATCCACCATTATTAAATAATATGAATTCTAAAAATGAGATTTAAAAAAATTGATTACTAAATACTTTTAACTGAGTGCATTTTTTTACAAGCAGATGTTTTACTATTTTAATATGATAACATTTGTTGATTCCATCTTCGCGTGAGCTACTAGTAATCACTTACAACTTTTTTTTTTTTTTAAAAATGTTTTAACTTGCCTATAGTAGCACTTACTTTTTTGTGTAAACTTACAAATTCTTCATAAACAACACAGAAATAACCAACGCTACACAACCGAACAATACGAAATATATAGGCACTTCAAACTACACCCTACACACATACTCAATACACAATTACATTACAACTCACACGCACTTTTTGACATCATAACTCCTAATACACACAAAATACACCCACACCACCAAAATATCCCACCCCCACCCTAACCTACGTAAACCTTGAGATCAGTTACGGTCTGAGTTGAAAAAGGGACACATCTCCCGAAACGGCCGTCCTCAACACAAAAAAGTAAGTGCTACTATAGGCAAGTTAAAACATTTTTTAAAAAAAAAAAGTTGTAAGTTAATATGATAGTTAACTTTTGCTAGCCATGTTGAACTTTTGCATGAATCCCCTGCAACAATTCATGTTGAAATATAAAAGAATGTGTTTTTCTTTTTACCACTGATATGTTTAGCTGTCAGTAAGGTACATAAGGTTATCGACTACTTACCTCCAGGAGCAGTTTGATAGACCTCAGGCTTGCCAACGATCTCTTCGAGATCTTGAAGTTCACTATAGTGGTTCCTTAGGGCAACCAGGAACACGTAGCTTGTATATGGTTGCAGTCCATTTATAGTTACAATTCTGTCAAAACTCTCCTATAATTTATAATATAAATGTTAAATCACAAGTTTTTCTCAATCTGATCAAATATGCCATTAAATTGAATCACTAGAAATTCAAAAAGTGTACCTATTATACCTAAAGTAACCTATTATAAAACTTATTACCTTAGTTATATCAATTTTTATAAGATGTAAGTAAAGGGCAATAAAAGTATGTGAGGATGTCTTTAAAAATAAACCTAATAGAATGAAATTTTTATATAATTTTTTTTTAAGGAAGAAAATAATTCTATAACTATACAGTCATATTTTTATACTTTCAATAACTAAGAGAATTTAAAAAATTTTATTTATAAGATCCTACACAAAAATACAGTAAAGTATGAACGCATAACATAGTAGGGTACTGTACTTTATTGGATGTATAAAGTACTCTATACAAATTACACAATTAACATTTTTCTTTACTAATACAGAATTATGTCATTGACAGAAGTACAGTACATTATATGTCTTTAGAAATTTTAAAATTCAGTGGCTTTAATTCAATTCTCAATAGTACTATAAAAAGAGAAAAAAGGGTATATTGTAAATGGGTAAAAATTCAGAATTTTTTTAATGAATTCTACTTTTAGCATACCTATAGGCATACCATATTTTAGAAATTAAGGCAAATAGTTTTAGCTTATTGTCATCAGTTACTTTTAATAAAGCTTTCTGATTGTTTTTTTTTTATTTTGTTGATGTTCTGTTGTCAATCAGTTTTCTATTTCAACCACTATTTCACCAAAAACCAAATATAGAACACATTTTGATTCTAATAAATATTCAAACTGAATGATGGTACTGTTTACGTTTAAATAACAAAAGTACTGTGCTATACATTTTCCTATATGATACTGTCATGATTTTTAGTGCCATTACAATAAAAAAACTATTTTGATTGGGGCATTAAATTTTACATATTATTTTTAAATGAGTACTTATCAAAATTAGAATAGTTTTCTTTGTACCGAGACATTCATTACACCTGAAAATGTACAGTATCTCTAGATGCAGTTACACAACACAAAATATTAAGAAATCTTCCTTTGAGATAGTTAAGCTTCCTTTCCAGCTTATCTTTTCAAAACAAATGTTCTTATACACTACATATTCCTTGGTAGCAAGTCAAAATACTATAAAAAAATCTGTCATGTTACACAATAACATAAATCTTTCTTGTTTAAAAAAACTTGCTAAGCTTGTTGTTCCTTAACAACAATGAAGGAACAAAACAATTTTAATAATTATACTTTTTGTGGAATAGTGCTTTTTTGTTAAAACTATTGTAATATTAGTCTCCTGAAAAAAAACAACACAATTTTCAGTTTGACTTATTGAGTATTAAATTCGAGTTACAGTTATAGTTCCATATAGGAACATTTAGTTTGGATGGGGTATTTAAAATCTTTGAGCAATAGAAAACTTCTACTCACAGTAATTCAAGTGATTTGACTGTATGTTTAATAGTCACAACTATTTCAAATATAGAAATATGTTTTTTAAATAATTAAATATTATTTATTTGTAACACAAAAAATTTCACTATGTTGTATACATACCTCCCAAAAAATAAGACAACATTAATAAAAATGAAATAAAATTTTTGAATTTATTAAGCTTCACAATAACTGAAATATGCTGCATGCAGTACCTTGAGCTGTAATTGAAAGGCTCTCACACTTTTATACCTTGAACTATAATTGACAATTTTATCAATAGTGTCTGAAACTTTAAATTTAAAAAAAAATAACAACTTGGAGCAACTGTGGTGTAATTTTTAATTATAAATAAATAAAACCTCTTAAACCACAAAAACTGTTTATTTATGTCCTTATACAAGCAATCTTCTTCAGAAACAATTACTACAAGACTAACTGAAGATAATTGCTTTGCAATTGAAATGTACATCAGGACATAAGAAAAAAAGTATCTGTGGCTTAAGAGGTTATTTTTATTTATAATTAAAAAAGAGATATTTATTCAGAGACCAATAAATGACTTTTCTGGGTGTTTTGTTGTATAGAAAACCATAATCATTATAAAAATGTAACTATGAGTTGAAAGTGATAAAAGTCTTAATGGGTATACCTTCTAATGATACACTGGAAATAATTAGGGTGAAAGGCAATTTTTAGATAGAGAAGCTATCAAAATGCCACACAAAGCGTTTTAGTTTTTGTATTATTTATATAAGTAACAATCATTATACTGTTTTCTGTTGGCAGAAATAATTAGAATTTCCTCTCTAAAATGAGATGTCTGTATAACTTTCCAAGATGGGAGACAAAGGAATACTAAAAATTCAACAGGTATAAAGATGGTGTTGTGTTATAGTGAAACCAAAAGTGTTGTTTTTATACGACAGTTTTGTTTACATTTTAAAACTGTGAGCTTCCTCATTTAATATTGAATGTTTGATTATTTAATTTAATATTGTCTTTATGAAACACTGATACTGTTGTTTCAGAAATTAAAAGTAGATATGATGACTTCCTATGTAATTCTCCATGGGATGTTGAAGCTGTAAGGGCAGCATTCCTTAACAGCCTTGGGAGGTCAACAAGAAAATCAGAACTTGGGATTTCTAATCAATTTGTAAAGAAAATTTTGAAAAATTATCTGCAAAAATAATAGGTTTTGTTTTAAAACATTTTACAATGGGTATAATAAATGTTATTGAAATTAATTATCAATAATAAATATGTAAGCAACGACAATTTGTGTATGACAATCTTTGAAAAAACTAATGATGAAAGCACAAAAAAGTGGTAAAATTAAACGAAAAAATCTTAGATGATCTCCATTAAATTTTAATATGATAGAGACATGAGAACTACCAAACTTTAATTCCAGAATTAGTGAAAAGGCATGAGAAATAGAAAAGGAAATGACGTGTCATCTCTTACCTGGCGGAAAAAATATTTAATGATGATTTGTTATATATTTGTATACCGTTATATGTTATATATGTTTAATGACAATATGTTTATATTAATGATATTTACCTCTCTATGACACAAGCTGCGATTGTTAGCACATTCTGATACACCTTCTACATCTATAGTACCATAGTAGATAGTGAAGTGAACTGTAGCAAGAGAAATGTTGTTACAGTCTTCATCCCGCTGTGGAGGTGGAAGCTGTAGCGTTATTGACTGACTGGTCGTATTGATAAGTTCAGCGATCCCAGGTGATTGTTTTGGAGTAAGACACCTTGCATCTGAAAAACAAATTAGTTTTCAAAAACATAAATATAGTAAATGACTGTTAATCAGGTATCTTAAAATACAGCACTTTTAATAATCCGACACCTTAGGAAGTAGAGTATAAAAATAAAAGCAATCAGCAGTGTTCAGATCCGGTCGGAAATGACAAGAGTGACACCTGTCCGCCATTTTGACTAATTTCAATTGAACTCTTAGAACTTCTGTTGAGTAGCTATGTTTTGTGTTGTTTTTTATTGCAATTACTGCATACTAAGTACTGTTTTATTGTTTTTCTATATTATATTGTTGTAGACCTGCTGTTTTTTTTTCTTTTCAAACTGATATCCTGACCTACGCAGCTGACACAACAGTTGGATCAAGCTACTTCTGCCAGCAAGCAAAAATCTTTTTCATGTTATATCGTTGTTGAAGCTAATACGAAAATCAGCACCTTTTTCAGTAGATAATATCATTGTAGAAATTCCAAATAAGGCACATTTTGTTTGATTTCATCTTATCTTTTACACCGTTCAGTCGAGTTCTGGAAAGCTGCATAGTAACTCTTTTGTAGTTACACAGTAAGTCCATTACTGGGAATTGTTACAAATTGCCAGACAGCGATTAAATCAAGATAACAATGTAATGATTTTTTTCGTTATGTTATAATGTTTTTTTTAACATTGCTATTTCCTAAAATAAACATTTGTTTGTAAGTTTTGTATTAAAAACTAACATTTTTATATCCATTAGAAACCTAAGTGATATTATACCATCAATAGAAAAACATGAGAAAAGTCCAACTGGTAACAGTTTTGTTGATGGTAAAAAAACTTGTGCTGAATTTCTTACACTATATCATTGACAGAATTTTGTAAATTTTATTTTATACCTGAGCCACCCATTATATTTTGGCCTGATATTTGTAGACAGTAGGAACTATTGTCAAACTTTTAGGATTTATTTTTGAAGTTTAAAAACTTTTGACTAGTCTTATACCAAGGAATAAAGATTTATTGATTAATAAAAACTTTGCTAATGTCCATTGAACCAATCAAAACTTTTCCAGCTTGTTGCCTTTTCAGCATCAGACTTTTAATTAATTATTTAAAATTTGAGTTTCCTTAGAAAACTATTAAATAAATTGCTTTAAACAAACGTTGTTATCATTCAGCAATACACACATCTACCAAATAACTATCCTAGTAAATATATACCGTACATAAAACCAAGTTTTTGTAATGGCATGTACATGAATATTTTTCAACTTTCAAATTAAATTTTAAGACAAAAATTTTTCAACATCACATTATTATTTATTTTTATTTTAGCATAATTGGGCATAACTAGATTTTTTATGTATTGTTTATTAAAATGTATATTATAATTTGTATTTATTAGCTATATTTATTTTTTTGAAAACATATAATAATTTTGATATTATTGATTTATTACTAAATACACTATTCCTACTAATAATCATTTAAAATTAAATAATACACAGGGAAACTTACAAACTAAAACATACAAGAACCACTATTACGACACATACACTCAAATTTCAATATTGAAATAATTCAAACCAATAAATAATTTGTAAATACCTTGTACAAAATGATACAGATTTCCTTCATAAAAACTCAATACAAATATAACAATATGAAAACACAGTTAAAACATTATCACCAAACCTTTAGTATCAAGTCAAAGCAAAACGTAACACTTTTTTAAATTGGAATGCTTACAAAATTAAAACATATGACTTGGTACAGCATTGCCATATTCAAAATACGTTGCCAAATCTATACACATCTCTATATTACAGAGTATCATACATTTGGATGGATTTTTTTTGAAAATTGCAATTTTTTTAAAGTTAGAAAAAAGTTGTACTTTGATTTTTAGGCCTTTCTACATTGCCAGATAACGTTTTTTTTTAACATGTTTGGACGTTAATTTATTGTAATTACTGATAATTCTATTGACCTCGCAATATGGAGCTATACGATAAATCTTGTACTTGGTGATGCAGAAAGGTATAATCAATAAGTTTATTGGTATTATGTTTAAATATTTATATAATATATAAATTTTGTCATATTATTTATATTAGGGAAATTAAATAATTGAGAAATTAAAGGTATGATGAGGTTCGACTTTTAGATATATATATACCATATAAATTAATTAATTAAGGTGTGTGTGTGTGTGTGTGTGTGTGTGTGGTGAGTATGTTTGTGAGTGTGAGTGTTTGTGTGTGTGTGTTTGTGTGTGTGTGTGTGTGTGTGTGTGTGTATGTGTGTGTGTGTGTGAGAGAGAGAGAGAGAGTGTGTATGTGTGTGTGTGTGTGTATGTGTGTGTGTGTGTGTGTGTGTGTGTGTGTGTGTGTGTGTGTGTGTGTGTGTGTGTATGTGTGTGTGTGTGTGTGTGTGTGTTTTATAGATATTAAGGTGTTTTTAATATCCATCCTCACCCTCATATTTTCCGTTTCGTTTGTCCTATTTAAAATTCATCATAATCATCTTATTTTATATTATAAATTCTACATTTTCAAGCATATTATCATTATTGCAATTTCCTAAGTATTTGATACTAATATTATTTTTTTTGCTATATTTATCTCTAAATATTCTATTTATATGTTTCATTTCATGTCCTATATAACTATACAAGTGAGTATGTATTTTTGTAGGTAGATAAAATAATATGTACAGATTATTTGTATTATTTCTTGTTTGCATATTGTTGTATGTATATAGAGTTTGAATCAAGAAAATTGTACAAAGGTGTGTGTACCAAATAGTTTTTGTATACACATACAGAATGGTTTTGTGGGATATTTTTATTTAATAACCTGAATTTTCTTCAATGTATCATGACATTAGGTGACATACATACATTTTGAACATTAACAAATTTATAGGTGTTCTTCACTGCCATTGATAAAGGCACAGCTAACTGTTGCAGGAATGACCCTACCTATTTAGCAATTAAATTAATATGTAAGTGAATCAATTCCAGATACCATTAGTTACACATTTCTTTTAATCCTAGAACCATGCTTTGATTCACTAGATAGTACATTATCTGGCAATGTTTGTTTTCACCTTTTGTATTACAATAAATACTGAATATCTTATATATACACTTTTTATATGCAGTATAGTATATATTTTCTGTTTCAGAAATTACAAACAATATGATGGCTTAGTATTTATATATACCATTTTCCTAAAACGTTTTGCTATGATTAGAAAATGACCAACAAATGACTTAGACAATTTCAAATTTTAAAATTATCTAAGTAAATGGTGTAATAATATTTTTTTAGTCATGGAAATTTTTTGTGTGATGTAGAATTTATTCTTCTACATAAAAGATTAATGTTTTTAAAATAATAAAATAAGCAAATAAAAAATTACTTATAATATCCCATTTTTTTATTAAAATTGTAGGAAAATATTGTTAAACATCAAAGCAAAATCAAAATACATTAGATTTAATGTACCATATATATTTTTTAGGGTAAAAATGAATAATAATTTGGAAAATATATAATTTTTATACTTTATGTTCAGAAAAAATGGAAAAAAAACAAAGATAGTACAGGTTTTAGTTTGTCATTGAAACATTGAAATATTTTGTAAATTTGACTAAAAGTTTTTTACGAAAACATAATTCACAAAAATTCCAAGATATAAATTTTGTAGGAAATTTATTTTAGATTTTTAAAATATATATTTTTATATGAAAAGTATGTACTATAAAAACTAAAACAAAAGAAAAATGAAATATTGTACAAAGATTCCTTCCCTTTATGGCTGTTAGTAAGGTAAGTATGAGTGTAATGGTCAGGGTATGGTTGTTTGAATTTTAAAACTAAGTTTCATTCTATCTGCATACTTCATAATTATTTAATATACACAATAACCAATGCAGCACATCTGATATAAAATGTTGTTGTGATTGTTGAATGATTGAAGAATGTTGTTGTGATTGGCCTGAAAAATCAATTTTAAAAGAAGGAAACTAGTGGCCATTATAACCTCATGGTAGGGCATAATGGCTACACAAGAAAACAGTGGTAAATATTTGAGAAAACTAGTTTTTATGTACAAAATATTTATTTTAACAAAATGTTAAACTCATTAAATAACAAAATATAATTTAAATAATGTTGAGTAGAATTTTTGTTTAACATCAATTACCTATAAAAATATTGAATAGGTAACTACTAAAAGTGATTTTAATAATTTTTAGTAACAATTTTCATATAAAAACCCAATGTCACTTTCTCCAAATCAGCACACAATTCATGGACCCATAAATTGCATCCTAGGTACTTTATACAATGCTCATTTGAATTTAAAGCCAAAATTACTTAATTACAATACAAACCTCAACATTTGAGTTATTATCTAAGTCTCTAAATAACTGTTGATCCGAAGATTCTTAACCTTTGTCTTTTGAATTTCATCATTTTTCTTGGTAGAACTATTTTTTCAGCTATTTTCTGTTTCATAGGTTTTTTTATATGCTCTTTAAGAGATTTCTCAATTAACACATGATTTTTATAAAGGTCTTCTGATAACAAAACTGCATAACCTTCTTTTGCCCATTTCTCTCACATTTTCCCTCTGGCACATGAGGTACATTGACAATATCTTTAGGACTGATGAAAAATTAATGTCCCCACTTGCTGGTCATAAGCTTTATATTGGACAAGTATATGACTTGAAAATATAATTTCCAACAAAGGATTAGCAGCTTTATTTATAGGTGGTGGTTCTACAGCAATTACTGGTGATGCAATTGCAGCTGTAGTAATTGTACTTAAAGTCGCTGCAACAAAATCTTCTTCTGAAAAAATGTCATTGAACGGTTCAATGCCCTATTTTCTAAATCTGTTCACTGCATTGAGTGGAACAGCTGTATTTATGTAGGCTTCTCTCAAAAGACAACTTACTTGATTTTGTGTCACTGTTTGCCCAGAGTTGTTCTTTAAAATTTGCTCAATTGCCTGAACGTAAAAAGTGTTCAAGAGTTCTGTGGAAGACCATCTATGGGCTGCAGTGGCACGCCACAGTTGTATGATTAGTCCTTCCCATATTAATGAACTCAATGTTTTCACTGTTGGAGGAATATCCATCTAATATCAACAGAACTCTATCATCTTCTGTGGGTTCAACATGCATCAGAAAATGACTGAACCATTCTAAAAAAAACTCTGTCTACAGCAGTACATTAGGGAGGTAGGTAAATTCAGTTCCATGTTGAGCTCCATTCATCAATTCAATCTCGATACTTTGGCAGTGGAAGATAAAGAAAGGGGAATGTAGAAGGTTATATATGTAGCCCTTTAGAAGATATTTTTCATGCACTTTTTACCTTTAACAATATTACAATTTAGTTCATTGGAGCTTAGCTAGTGAGAACTATTCACAAAGGTAAAAATCAAAATAGTGAAATCAAAATCTCACCAAAAATTAGTTTTTAATGAACAAACACACAACAAACTAGTTTTGGCAACGATGTCGCCTTCCTCAGTGCTTGACTACCTTACAATATTAGGTAGTTGGAAGAGCTATATTTACCTTTGTTCTCAAGAAATATTAATAGGAAAATCAAGAGACATATTGCATGCGGGTATGATGGCCACATCTACCACCTAGTGACCGTTGTGTCCTCCGCAATGCCAATAACAAAAGCTTGTTGAAAAGTCTCAACATATATATATATATATATATATATATATATATATATATATATATATATATATATATCTTGTGATGATTCAGCTCTTTTGCCTTCTAGTGACTTACCACAACAAAGGGTATTGTGGGGATTACTTTAGAGGACATAACTGTAAGACCCTACAAAACCTACCTGGCCGTTATCCCTTTCTTTCCCAAACATTTCAAATAGTATTAATATATAATAACCTATTACTCTGCACAGTCATATATTGCTGTTTGAAAAACTTGTTTAGTTTTATTTCTTATCGTGAACAATCAAGGTTATTTTTATAACCAATGAGCCAACAAAATGTGGTCAGAGACAAATATGACAATTTCATTCCATAAACTATTTAGAACAAAACACATACATACTTTATAAATACATTTCAAAAATAAACCTCATATAGTAAATAAAATGCCATCAAAATTTTGACTTGTCTAGTTGCCTATTAAAAGTACATTTAGTTGAATAAAAACTTCAAAAGTACTCTGTCTACTAAACTTTTCAGCATATATATTTTCAAAATATATTGAAAATATATAATTTTAAAATATGTTTGCTAAAATATATGCTGATAATGTTTGTTAAAATATATCCTGACGTTTGGTTGGTTCATAATCAAATGAATATACAATGATATACAGAAAAACGAGATGAAAGACATAAGAACAAGTTAAACATAAATTTGCTTTTGTTTGATTATTAGTTTTATTAATAGTAAATTGACATTAAATGATTATGAAAAGCCTTTTGTTCAGGCAAAAATCAAAGCTGTTACCAGACATTTAAATCTGAAACATAAGTAAAAACATTTCAGAATCAAGTGGATTTATTGTATTATCTTATGACATAGACTACTTATAATTAAATAACTGCTTTATTATTATTTAAGTATTATAAGTAACATTCATATATGTTTATAATTTATTTTTCAATAGAAAGAATATAATAAAAACTTGCTAGAATCTAGGTCTTTGATAAATAATTTACCTAAATATTTCTTATACATTCAAAAATTTTAGTACAACTCTAATTGTATAAATAATATTACAATAATTTATGACTATCCAAACTTTATATAAATTTGTAAAAACTTACAGAAACAGAACGTTTTCAATCGCTCCTTAGCGATCTTCGCGAACTCTCTAAGCAAAAGATTTAGACACTGATGAAGATTGCTAAGAAGCAATTAAAAACGCCCTGTCTCAGTAAATTTTTACAAATTTTCACATAATTAAAGTTCGGATAGTCGTAAATTAATGTAAAGTTATTAATTAAGTTTCACAGAATGTAATGGACTACAAAATCCAAGAGTCTAATTTTATATTAATACTACTTCAATAAAATAGCACTTTGGAAGCACAGAAAAGGGTAATTATTCTTAACCCATTTAGGAAAAATGTTTTTTCTTCTAAATGATTTCAATCAATTTATATTCAATAAAAATATTTTTATAAATTTTTCTAACATGAAAATAGTATAAATATACGTACCTGGATATGTGAACCTGGATAATTGTAACTGATGAAGATTGCTGCGAAGCGATTAAAAACGTTCTGACAGCAGGTTTTTACAAATTTACACAAAATTTAAGTTCGGATAGTCTTAAATTAATGTAAAGTTATTAATTAAGTTTCACCAAACGCAATGGACCAACAAATCCAAGAGTCTAATTTTATATTAATGATGCTTCAATAAAATGGCACTCTCGAGACACATGAAAAGGGTCATTATTTCTTAACCCATTTAGGAAACATTTTGTTTATCTAATTTGGATTTCGATCAATTTATATTTGGTAAAAATATATTTATAAATTGTTCTAACATGAAAATAGTATATACACGTACCTGGATAGGGTTGTAAATGTGAACCTAGAGCTGCGATGTTGCGAACTCCAGAAGCATTGATTGATGACACACTACTCTCGCCACTTGATAACATGGCATTCTCAGAGTTTTTTACTAAGGAATAGATTCGACCCTCTGAAGAGTTTGACCAGTAAATAAGCCTATGGTCAACAGTCAGTGATGTTGGAGGTAATCCTAAAAAAATATTTTCTAAGTCTTTATTATTTCAAAGGTAAATTAACTATAAAACAGTTTTTTTTCAATTATTGAAATTTAAAAGCACTAAGTAATTTATCTATATAGTTTTTATAATACAGAAACTATATTTCCCAACATAGTTAGAGTCTTCTTAATGTAATAAAAATTATAAAATGAAGTTTTTGAAAATATATTGTAGGTTATCAAATAACAATGTTTTGCTCTCACCCTGTCAAATTTTTGTCTACTGTGACAAAATTCAAGTGCGGATATGAGTGCAAAATTCATGACTTGTGTATCTACTGTAACCTACAGTCTACCAAAGTCGTAAAAATATGTCACTTCAAAATAAAAATTAAAGCAATGTGTTTGGACTATTATTAAAATGCTTCATAATAATAATATTCAATTTTTTATAAAGTTTGGACAACTTTTATTGAACAAGTGTTGCATAAAACACTGCATTAAATTCCATCTTTGCAGGGATCATCTTTGCAAGTACGATCTTTACCAGTAATACATTTGACATTAGCGAACAGACTTTTTATAGCCTAAATCAAAAACATTTTGCATTTTTCTTGGCTCCATTTAACCCTAGGGAGGTTGCACTGCACAATTACCATGTGATTGTATTAATAATACCTGGTGTCAATCAACCACCAATTGATTTCTAAGTATAGGCACAAGTTTTAGAACATATTAGATGTAAACTCTTTGAGGAACCAACCATATCTTGCTACATCCTAGCCTCCATGCTACATCCATGCCATGGAGCACTAAAACACTTGTGTGATTTATATTAACAAAGAAATTTGTCATATATAATGTTTTTTTATTGTTAGTATTGTAAATAGTTTCCTTATAATTTCCATTTTGTCAATGGTGAGATGAAGCAGGTGACTTTATGCTACCATTACCAAAGTTTTGACATCTTTTCAAAACGAAAGTAATACAAGATCTAAGACTTGTAATGAACTAGAGGAGCAGATGACAAAATCGGACACGAAAACTGTTAGCAACAAAGAAATTAACATAAGTGATTTCTGAGTAAAAGTTAATTCTAAACATTCTAGACACACGCATACACACTACAACACACATACACACACACACACACACACACACACACACACACACACACACACACACACACACACACACACACACACACACACACACTCACACACATTACATGTTACACCCAAATATCCATTGGCATAGCATTTACTACGTAATTGTGAAAATCTTTTTAAAATGTTTTTGGATTGGGTAATGCATACCAAACCTAAGTTTTTATGATTTTTCTCATTACTTATAGTACAACCAATGAAGGGAAAATAGGATATTACCTCCAAATTCTGTTCTTAAGTATTGATTTCATGAAATTTTGGGGTTAAGCTCTACTTGCCCTTCCCTTTAAAATCTACCCTACATCTTTGTGCGCTTATGATTCTTAGGAGTAAAAACTACCCCTTATTGCAAAGTCCTAATAAAATTATAATTAAATCATTTAATAGCATAATGAAACGTTGAGTGATGATCGTTTGATGCTTTGGGTCATTATTATGATTTACCACAAAGTTTTAACCCTTTAAACCACTCCTATTGTTATAAAATTGAAAAAATTTTTTATTGGTGTTTTTATGTAATTGAATACAATTAAATTAACATTTAATTCATATATTTTCATCCTTTACAGCATATTTAAGTTTTAATTAGCTACTCAACCCTTTTAAGCTACCCTCAATAAAGTTTTACCTCCGATTTACGTTCTTATGCATTGATTTTCACATAACTTCTGGATTAAGCTCTATTTGCCTTTAAATTCAACATCTTCCCTATGCCATTATATATTTGGTGTCCTGTCTAACCAGACATAGACACTGGCATTTACTTGGTTTTGCCTTCAGTCCGTTAGTTCATCTACAGAACCACTATGTTCATTGAAAAATGTTTTTGAGTACTGAAAAGGATTTTTTTCAAAGTCTACTTCATAGTTAGCTCTGTTACATTTATCACGATTACTTATGATTTGTAGTGATATTCCTTGAATTAATTTTAGGATTCCACAAAGGAATACCACGTCATATGATTATATACATAAAATAAAATATAGTCTTTTTAATATACATTTTCCAGCTATGTACAACTTTTAGAGCATAGAATATAATGTCATAGGTTAATTGTAAATTTTAATGTGTATAAGTGTCTTATTTGAGTTGACTAAGTATATAACTTAGTCATGAATTAAATGTAGGTAAATTTCTAGATTATTTTTAAAGTATATTTTTAAAGTATCTATTTATATTATTTTAATTAAATTATATATTTCTTTTTTCACTCAAAGGTCCAAGAGTGTAGCAGAGCTTCCAAATTAATTGAAATTAATTTCTTAAAATTAAATTGTTCACTGGAATAACCAGAATACTTTTCACTAGAGTGGAAGTAATATAGACTAGAGTTTTAAAATTTCTACCTCATCCTTTGATATTGCTTCTGCACACCTGGAGTATTGTCTGTTCTGTATAAATACATATGAGCTATGGAAAAATTGTTTGTTTTATTTCATCCTAATTAAAAAAATACATTTTTATGTTATTAATTTAAAAAGATTCTTTTTGTATTGGAATAAAATTTTTGATAACAATACAAATACAAATTCATAAATGAAAGGTATTTTATTGCTTAGTTTTTGTCATCTCATTCCTTTCTCACAATACTATTCGGAAACCAGGTTGAAATGTAAACCCAATGAAACTAAAGATAGAGTTAATTGTTTACCTGCAAGCAAAACAGCTGATTTACTTATGAGCATTTGACAGTTGCATCCATCCATATCAGCTGCCATGATCTGGTTAGAATGTGCATCAGTGTAGAGTAACCTTGGAGTTTGACCTTCAGACTGATCAATGGCAAAGGCAGTGCCTAATTTGGTTGTATCTTGGCAGTTACAAGACTTTCTGCGCCACCTGTAGTTGAAGTAATTTTAACATTACTAAACTGTAATTAAAATTAATGTAATAGCTTTATTTATGTATAATACATATGGCAGAATTTGGGAGATGCCTTACATATTTCAATAGGAAAGATACAAACAGGAAAAGTTTGTCTTTTTCACCAAACAAACTATAGGAATAATCCTTAAAATGAAAGGGATCCAGAAGGTGGCTAGAAAGGATGAATGGGTAGTAACTACTTTGTCTCCAATAAAACAGTTTGGCCTTTGAAAGGTTTGATGGCATCTTATTAGGCCATTTATTCACCTCTAAAAGTCTGGTAGGTATAGTTGCACCCAGCTAACCATACACTTGCCCATGAAAAGATGTTACATTTTCAGAATGTTTTATACATCAACAGCTGCCGATATGTCTACACAAATTTCAAGATTGTTTGTTATTTCATACCAAAGCTAATTTATCTAATATCGATCATCTCTTGCAAGTCAGCGTTTTGACAGTCCTTATAATGTTTGTAGGAAAGTATTTATACAATGTAGCCCTCCACCTCCCGTTTCACCTATTGTGATCACTCAAGGTCAGGTACATGGTTAAATGGTCTCAACTATATGTGTGATATGCCACAATTTGAAGCAAAATACTTCTGCGTGGTAATTTACATATACCACGAAGGTAGGTAGGTACAGTTTCCCCCCTACCTTCAGGTTTACTTAATTTTATATTTTGGCTCCAGGACCTGAGTTAGTTTTGGCCTGTCCTTTGTGAAGACCCATTCTGAGGTCATTCTGGAGTCTTCTACTCTCTGGTACATAGTTATTAGCCAGATTAGAAAATTATAACTTTTTTCATTAAAGGAGAAAGTGTTTTATTTATTTATTTGTGTGTTGCCTTTTCCACTTAATATAGATGTATTTTGGTCAATACAGAGAGGAGAAACGTAAGTAAATTAATTTCCCCTAGTATTGAAAGAAGATAAAGAATAGTTAATTGTGAGTGTACACTGCACCTTTTAGTGGTCATCAGAGATAGCTAAACAAATCTTTATCTAGGATCAACCCTCATCATTTGCAATGCTTATGGTAATGACAATAAGATAACTAAAGGAGTATGAAAGGAATACATGAGTTTTGTACTAAATATAAACAATAAGTCGATGCAGAATAATCTATAAGATTATTATTGCAGGGTGTCTAGTAAAATAGCTTGAAGAAATTCTCTGAGTTTTCCCTGGCTTTTCCTCTTTTAGATGTCTATAGAAAGCCCAGTTTACATTGGGCCCATCCATTGATATCTGAAGGATCTTGGATAAATCCAAACTTGGAACACCTTTTAAGAATGAATTGAGTACCTCTTTTGCTTTTGTGTCTGTAAGGAACACAGAACCAAAATATCGAGCTTTCACTTCATCCGTCTCTGCATCCCAATACCTAACACTCAAATCCATTTGGGCTCTTTGTGATATTTTGTTTAAACTTTCATCAAAGCCAATTACACAGTTAGAATTTGAATTTAATGATGTCAGTAACAGATCTATAAAATAATTTGATAAACCGAATACAACACTATAGGAAATTTTATCTTTCCGCAATCTCATGTTCTGTGCAATGGTGCTATCAGGGAACATCCTTCGAAAGAGGCACACACTACCTTCTGCACTGCGTAAAGAAGTGTTGCATTACTAAATTCACGCACCATATAATCTCTGCTTCGGTCACTTCATCTTTCAGTTTATATTTATCCTAAGGAAGGAGGGGAGGTAATGACGCGATTTCCCGCTACGGCAATGAAAACCGGAACCTTCCATGTTGAAATAAACAGTGTAAAAATAATCACCGTCAAATAACACATACTATCACGAGTCTAGACAAATAGCTGGCTACGAATGTTTACACAGCGTTCTGTGTGGTCAGAAACAGACTGAGTTATCTGTTATCCCCACCTGTCCATATGATAACAGAACCACTGCACACCCCAAGGCCACGGTCCAGGGTAAAACTTCCCAGCTGTACCAACTCGACACGTTTAATATTTATTGACATAAGTCAATAAACAGGCTGAAGTCATAGCAACAGGCTTATCAAATAAATAATGGGCATCTAAATAAAGAAGTGTTATTTCCTGACTGCCCTGCCCCTAAACCGCTGGCTTACAATACCAAATATTCGAGAGCAATGGCCACTAGTTTTGTTTCTAATCAAAATAAATATTTTCCCGATTTTTTAAAATTTTCCCTGACTTTTTCCTGAATTTTCCAGAATTTTCAAATTCCCTGACTTTTCCAGGTTTTCCCGGTTTTCCCTGTCATTCGACACCCTGTATTGCTAAAAATTCATGGTAGAAAGTAAAGAATTAGGTTTAAAAAAGGTAAAAAATAAGTTTATTGCTAGAGATAAAAAATAAGACATCTCAAATCAATATTAACAGAAAAATATAATTTCTAATAAATATATGAACAATAGTCTTAAGAGAGGGTTTTTTAATAACATATTTATTAATTGATTCCATCTTCAAGTCAGCTAATAGTTTTCAACTAAAAACACTTGTACATATGTTACACTTGCCTAGAGTAGCACTTACTTATATGATTGTTGAGAACGGCTATTTCAGGAGATGTGTCCCATTGTCAACTCAGACTGTCTAACTAAAAACACTTATACTTATGTTACACTTCCCTATATAGTTGTTAGATGCTCTGAGTTAGAAATGGGAAACATCTCCCGAAACAGCTGACCTCAACAATCATATAACTAGTGCTACTATAGCCAAGTGTAACATATGTACAAGTGTTTTTAGCTGAATATGAATTTAAAAATCTCATATTCCTCAACCTTTTCTATTCAAGGCGATAATTAAATATGTATTGATGCAAATCAAGGTTTATAACTTAAATTATGAATTAAGAGATTGTCGGGAAAACTTGGAAAGCTCATGAAACACTAGCAATATGGAATTTAGACATCTACAGGCGCAATTAGATATCTTCCCCACCCATAGCCTATGGACATTATCAACTCATACATTCAGAATTCCTGTTATTTTTTTATCTTCTATCACAGAAGTGTAAAATTTAAGTAAATGCTGCATAGCCATTTTATGTAGCCAGAATTAAAAAATTTTCAAAAGTTTTACTGGGTTTTTAAATGTGACATAAGACTGAGATAGATCTTGAAGTACTATCATTTGTTGTTATATTATTTGTTTATATCGTTAGTTTAAGCTGCTAGCTATCCAGTTTTAAAAATATATACTTTTTCCCAAAAAGGTAAATTAGTTATTAAATGAAAATGGTTGATTTATGTGTCTAATTTTCAACTCAGACAATAACTGGGCAAGATTAAAACTATTTTTAAGACTTAAACTGGGCCTAGTATTATTAAGGTAAGGACAAAATAGGAGACGGAACTGACATTAGAATTGAAGTTTCTCTATAGGCATGATAAATATATTTTTAATCAACTGATTTATAATATGAAACAATTACTTATTTCTAAGGTGAAATAATTACTTACCTTGAATTTGATTGCTTTGAAGGAAAAAACTGTTGAATTCTAGACCCATTGGTTAAGCTTTTCATAAGATAAACAGAGTTTTGGGAACGCTCTTCAATCCAATAAAGCATACTGAAAGAAAATATAGTGTATAACACAAATATACTTAGTTTCCATTTTTCAATGTGTAATTTTACAATTTCCTTATTGTTCAGTTTTTTTTATTAAATTTATGACTGCGAATTTGCATAAAGTTAAAATTAAGAGACAATATTAAAAAATTATAAAACCATTTGCTTAACTTATTTAAAAATTGATGTCTTTAAACAAAATCACCTCTTCTTCCTACTTTCTGATGTCACCTTTCCTGTAATATTCTTAAGCTAGACAAATGTATATTTTAGCAGTTCCCTTCTTCTTACATATACTCATTATTAATATTGTTAATCTGGAAATTAGCATTAATAGCCTTCATCTAATATCTGCTAATGTAAGTTGCTCTTGATTTCTATTGTATAACTGTTTCAACAAGTGGCTCGTTTTTAAAAAGCTTCATTTGAAAGTTCTGTATTCAACTCGTGTGTTTGTTCCACAATAGTTTTGGGAATATTGAACCGATCAAAGTGAGTTTAGTTATACCACAATCCATCTGATTTTGAGACAATAATATGGTATTTTAACCTTGAGTGAAAAAAACATTTTAATAATGATTATGAATTATAAAAAAATTAATAGGCAAAATAAACAATTATAGCATTCATTTTATGTAGTATTCTACCATATGTAGAAAGAATAAAGAGGAAGAAAAAAATGTAGAAGAAAAAATAAATATAAAATGAATAGATTTTTTATTATAATAACATAACTTACTACTGCTTGCTATGATCCTTAATTTAACATGTTAGTGATCGATTTGATGTTAATTTTAAAACAGCCTTTGTATTTAGTTTTTAACATTTATTTAATAAATATGATATAAACCTATGATATTTCAAATTCATGATGAAAATAGCCTTAATCAATAACCAAATGTATTTTCTACTCATTTAAAAATATATGATAGATATTTAAATAAATTTATAATGTTTAAACTTACTTGAAAATCTTTGAGTTATACTGAAACAAAATATGAGTTTTTTTTAATAGAATCTACCAGTGGAATTTTTAAACAATGTTATATAAACAAACATAAGTAAAATGTTTGTGTTTTGTGTGCAATTATATGTTTGAATATAGAATTACATTGTAGTTATATTACTATTCACATTTATTGTAAAACTAGTCCAGTACATTTTTATTTTATTATCAAGAAGGCATTCAAATCAGCTTAGCTTTGCTTCTAATTTTGTAAATTTTGTATTCTGAATATTAGGGCAGTTCTCTTTTGTAAAAATATTATGCA
Organism: Prosapia bicincta; assembly: GCA_036971475.1. NCBI lineage: Eukaryota > Metazoa > Arthropoda > Insecta > Hemiptera > Cercopidae > Prosapia > Prosapia bicincta. The sequence continues at coordinate 69,397,307 of JBAIZL010000003.1, forward strand.
GTTTTATTTTAAGTTAATAGTTCCTGCACTTTTATTCAAACATAGGTATAAAAGTTCAGAAACGTAGAACAACTTTTACTTCATCTCAGAACATAAACCTGCCACACTAATCAGATAGCAGCAATAGTTTCAATATAAAAGGAGAGAAATGTGGTGTCAAAATAAAAATCATTAAAACTGATCTTTACTCGCTAGTCCTTAAGCCTATTAGTTTCTCTACTGTACCACAAAGAACATGCATTTCATTTGAACCAAAACTTTGGTTTTATTTTAAAGTAATTATGTTAGTTTTTCTGTTTAGATTGTTATGAAACTCAAGGTTTTGTTACAAAAGTTTTGCTAAAATTAAGCATAATTTTTATTGATAAAACTTTCTTAATTTATGTTAGTTATAACTTTTTGAAAATGTTGAAGTAAACCAAATTTTTTAGCATGCAAGTTATGTTTAATTGAATTGGTTTATTATTAACCCTAGAGGGCTCGCGCTAATACTCGTTACACCAGAGCTCGTGCAGGGTAATTTTTTACCCCAACTAGTTTTCAGGTCAATATCAGTAAAATATTTAGTGTAATAAATAAAAAAATTATTTAAACGTGTTTTGTTATACTATAAAAGGTATGAACAAACTCATGCAATATTATTTCCTTTTTTATACGTCAAAACACTCTTCACATACTTCAACTAAATGGTTTTTACAAACACTTATCCCACAATTAGCACAGCATTTATTGTTTTTTGTCTATGTTCTTAGGACAAAAATTAAACCTGTAATTAAAATGTTTGTTTGTAATATTGTCAAATATAAAGCTATAACCTATATTGTAAATAAACGTTTTTTTGAAATAATAACCATGAAAACACAATATTTAATAAACAAGAATAGTTTACAAACACAATATATATCAAAACGTAATACTTGAAATAGGAAATAGAATCTGTGTCAATACATTGTTCTTGTTACTATATGCAAACCAGTTCTGTCTGTTGCCCATATACCTTTAGAATTTTTGTACGAAGACATCATTGTTCCACAAATATACAAAACCACAAAAAATGCTTTAATTCCTTCAAAAGTAGTTTCATTTGCGTCTCTCTCTCTTGAAAAGATACAAATATAAAATTTGTGTTCTCTCTTATCGCCATGACAAAATATATACGTAGATAATTTAAAATAGATTATTAAATTTATATATTAAAACGAACTTGATAAATACCTCACAATATACGAAACATAATAAAATTCACTCACAGCAATCTTGCAAAAAAAATGAAAATTAATTTATGTGATAAAAAAGTTGCAAAATACAATTTGAATTAATATTCACCTATAAAAACTTCGTAAAATACAAATAGAAATAGATTTCACTTATAAACACCCCGCACAAATACAAATGGACTTCACTAATAAAAATCTCGCAAAATACAAATAGAAATAGACTTCACTTATAAAAACCTCGCAAAATACAAATACAAACAGACTTATAAAACCTAGAAAAATAAGAAAAAAATTAACTTCACTTATAAAAACCTCGCAAAATACAAATACAAACAGATTTTTCTTATAAAACCTAGAAAAATACAAATAAAAATTAACTCTACTTATAAAAACCTCACAAAACACAAATGGAAATAGACTTCACTTAGAATGACCAGTATTGTAACGTGAGGACTCGCGCGGGGTACAAACTTTCCCAGCTGTTGCAACAATAACTTCAAACCGTTATAAGTAAACAAAAACTGTCAAACTACCTGAAGTAGGGACAGAAATAGATACAGGGCGAGTCAATTAGAAGGTATGTAAGGGGTGGAAGAATTTCAGGATTTGCAACTGTTTTATAATCTTTGTTAAAAACTCACTGGGAGAATAATTACCCCGCACGAGTCCTCTAGGGTTAAAATTATTTTTACCACAAGATACACCTAACTTATTGTAAATAACACAATATTTTGTGTTTTGGTTGGCTAACCTTGCCATAGAAAATAGTTTCACAAACCAGTTTCAACAAAGAAAAGTTCGTTGATAGTTTCATCAGTTTTTTGCATATCTGTGTCAACTATGGGTTCATTATTCACTGATTAATTTTTTAGATAAAACACCGTGAACAATGATGTTAATTTACATCTGGGCTGATCAACTTAATATCACCTTCAACTTCATCAAAACAGCCTAACTTTACCCACTATACCATCACTAACAACCTCTCCCTCACATTTATCAGATTTATTGTATCATCAAAATATCATATTCGATAATAATTCATAAATACTGTGTTAATCTTTCAAACCTTAACACAGTTACATGAAGGATGGCCAACTTCTAAACCCTAAAGGGCGACTTCAATATTTTCAGGGCCTCACAACTAATTTCACACATACATCAAACCAAAAGTATGCAGTAAATGTATTGTATAGTATGCATCGTTTAATAAATAATATGAATCAATAAACGCCACGCAAAAATGTTCATATACATTAGATATCAAGCTCAAACTACAAAGGATCAAAATAAGTATAATATTAAATGTTTAGTTGTTATTCAATCAAGTTGTTGATGTTTATCAGAACACAGTATTGGAAAAACACTCTAATCTATTTAAATAAGTCATCTATAACTATGCGGGCCTACCTACTTCACATAATGATAACACTCTGGGCGGGCACAATTGAACAAAATTCATCAATCTGAATAGAAGTGGTTGCAGCCTTTAGCAGATCTCAAAGGTGATTGTCTGTTGTGGTGAGATTATTTTATAAATGTCATTGTTGCAAAGGTGCACTCACAAAGATATGTGGTTACAAACATTAAAACTATTTTCAAACCGAAGTCACATAGTTTAGGATATTTCATCTCAGGCACTAGACTCTAAAATGCAGTACCAGTTTCTGACCTTGTCTCAAAAAATGGCTCACTTTGCAAGTCACAGAGCTCTTACTAGGGCTAGAAGCCATATTCAACCTTTAAGCCTATCCTATAACTTATACCAAACTATATTTTTATGTTTTACAATTATTAATAAATCAATAATCTAATGTTTTCAACATTCGTCTGAAAAATCAATAATCTGTTTTTAACATTAGTCTATGGCTGCATAAAACCAATGGTTGGCCATCCCTGAGTTATATGATTAATTTAATACCCCTGTTGTTCTCTAATATTTGCTTTTTCTTATATTTTATGTGATCAGCTCTCATCAAACTGCTAATTATTTTATTCTCCCTTCAAAATTGTAGTGTTGCCAGCTTGCCAATTATTATTATTTCTCCATCCTTATATTCCAAAAAGTTAAGAAAAAATGAGGCAATAAAGTTATAATACCTAGAAGGAAAGCAGCAAACTACTTAGTTGCAAAATGGCCTTGTTGATGTATTTATGGCATGTTATTAATAGCTACAGGATATTGTTATTGTTACAAGAGCTACAAACAACTTGTTATAACAAGCAAATGAGTCAATGAGAGTAAAACTAATCTTAGCAACTAACCTGTTACATATTTTTGATGTTTTAAGTTATATTTTACCAAATTATAAAAATAAAATTTCCATCATTAAAGAATTATTTCATTTTATTAATTTAGTCTGATCTTATTTTTTCCTTGAGTTTCGCTTTGTAATATATTATGTTAATTATATAATTAATTATGTATTATTATAATGTTGTTATGTTAGAATAACTTTCTAAAAGGATTTTAAAAGCCTCATACTACAGAAGCCCATTATAAGAAATACCTGCTTAGTGGTACCACTTGAAGCTTCAGGATTGTTGCACGGCGTGACAGTATGGTACTTAGATGCCGACGTCCTCTGTTAAGATCTAACATATGTATTACAGAACCTTGACCACCATCGTTATCATTACGTTCAGCCCAATACAGAAACCTTCCCACCCAGTCTACGACGAGACACAATCCAGTGTTGTTTAAATTCAAAAGCTGAAAACAATATTTATTTTGTTATTGATATTTTTAACGATTCTGCAAAAATATACAAGTTGTATAACCTTTCATATAGGTTTAGTACCATAATTTGACTAGACTAGAAATTGCTTACTGCCAATGAGTTGGCATCAATGACTCAAAACTGAACCAAACATTATCAATTGTAAATACAATTTTTGATTAGGAAGGTAACTAGTAATGGGTAAAAGAGTTTTGAAATTAAAAAAAAGAGAATAAAAATATAAAATAATGGTTTTAACATTTTAATTAATTTTTCTATCTTCCCTAGCAATCAAATGTTCTCATTTGTTAAAGCCTTTTGGAATAACTCCATTCTCAAACTTAACTGTTACTTAAATAGTCAAGGAGTACTATTTAAATTTTGGGAATGGAGTTATTCTGAAACACGTTAGCAAAAGAAAACATTTTAATGTTAAGAAAGGCAGAAAATCTATTCAAATGTATAAAAATATTTGTAACAGATAAGAAGATGTGTATATTAAGAATTTTAATGATCTTGAAATAAAACTTTTTGATACAGTTACAACAAAATTTAAATTCCATCTACAAATCAAACAGTTGTAGAAAAACATAAACATCTTACAATTACCATAAAATATTTATTTCTACTTACCTTAGTTTTATCTAGAGTATTGTTAAACCTTGATGTAACAATGTGGTTATTGTCATCAATCCAATAAACTCTACCATCATGGCTAGAGTAAGAAAGATCCACAACGGTTCCACTCCGAGACAGCGTCCTGTTTTCTTTCTTGTCACAATCTGTAATCTCAACGGTATCTCCAGTTGACAATAGTAACTGTGGTACAGGGGTCTCAACTCCAGAGTCGCCAAATACCTCAGGAGTCATCAAGCCACAGTCTACTTCTGTACAAGCTTGCACCTAAAACAAATTAATAATATTAAAGATATGAATTAATTAAGCTTAACACCAGGAAAGTTCATTTTTAAACCATTAACTAAAATCCTTTACCTTGTTTAATAGCCTACTATTTGATAGCCTAATTATCCAAAATAGGAAGGTTATCCAGAGATTGCCACATATTTTAGCCTATCTGCACAGTGGGCAGGACTTCAGCTACCATGTTGATGTTATAACGTTCACATACTTAGTATGCGTAAAGCAGGTTAGAGTTATGTTTGTTTCTTTGCTACTTTTACCTCTATGGTGTGTTAAAATGTGTGTTGCAATAGAAAATCCTCCCACCTGTTAGGAATGTCCTGTGGCTAGGTTTTTGTTGGAAAATAAACACAAACCGGCTGAAATTTATTGTTGTCGTTTGTTGTAATCATCATGAATTCCCTGAATAATCTGTAAGTAATTATTGAGTAACTGAGTAAAAACTAATACCTTACTTGCCGACGCATTTCGGAACAATCATTTCATTGAAAAGGCCAACCTGCTACCAACTCAGGTAGCAGGTAGGATTTGTACAATTGTTTTGAAACGGGTCAGCAAGTAAGGTTTTAGTTTTCACTCAGTTACTTAATAATTACTTGTAAGAAATTGATTGCCAAACTTGTGATGTATATGAAAAAGGTATAGTCTGTAAAAGCCAAGTGAGGAAATGGTACATTGATTTTCAGAATTACCTTACCAATGGTCACAAAAACCAAGGCCTAGCCTTGTGATTAACAAACTGATGATAAAATCAATGACCAACTTCATGAAAATAATTATTTCAAAATTACAAAAGTTTAAGAATATATTCCCCAAGTATTACAGAATTTGGTATATGAAATTGTGTGCAGGAAAATCTTGGTTACCACAAATTTTGTACTGGGGGGGGGGGGAGAAGATATTTTCATTGATCTTCCTCCAAGATTATGACAAAAATGTTAATGTTATTGAATATATTGTAACTGGGTCAAGGCTTGGGTAAAGCATGTCAATTCTGAAACAAAAGCTCAGTCAATGGAATAAAGGCACAAACTTCCCAAAGATGCCAAGAAAATCTGCAAATGCTGCCAACAAAAAAAATCAAGGCTTCTGTTTTTAGGATTGCAAGGGAGCAATTCTCGTTAATTTTCTTAACAAACACCTTAATTAAGTCAGAGACGTTGTAGAAGTTAAGGCAAGCTTAATAAAACAAAAATTGAGAAAAACATAAAAAAAGGTTTATTTTTTTATAATAATGAACATTTACACACAGCAAAACTTACCAGAGGTAGCAGTTTTCTATAGATAAAATATTGAAAAACTTGTGTCATGTATAGTAAATGTCTTAACCCATTAATGCCCATGATTTTAAAAATAATTTTCAATTTGAAAATTTGTTATTAAATTGTATGTATATACAGAAGCCTAATGTGTAGTTTTACAAAAATATCTCTTAACTGTTATGGATGCTTAACTGTTATGGAAGTTCTGGTTAACTTGTTATCTAAAAATAGGACACCAGGTTAATGAAGTAACGTTACACTAATTATGAAAATATATGCAGAAACGATATTTAATAACAACTATTATTTATCACATTTGTTTTAAAAGTATTAAAAATCATTTTGTCAAAACTAATGATAAATTTGAAAATTGAATATATCATTCCTTGATGTCATAAGTGATGAAACAGTCCTAGACAAGTTACACTACACAGTTCTTTCCTTGTAATCTTCATTGTCTCGTCTTTTTATAAAATGACTTCTTTCATGTCTGATGTCTGTGATGTATGTTAAAGAGGATGTATTGCCTGCTCTCCTTTGCTTTGAAGAGTTTGTTTTCAAATATCCAATAGCAACATTTCTTCAATGAGATCCATGGTTGAGCGAAACACGTTCCTGAATAAAATCCAGGCATTTACAATTGCCTTGTCAAGCATTCGTGTAAACACCACTACCCATTTTTACTATGAATAGATACGTTATACTTCCCAACCAGATAATCATGGTGGCCAACCAACTCCACACATATATTTGTTGTAGGATTTTACAACATTTGGTTGTTGAACAGACACCTTCTGCTTTGACACCTTCCTGTACTCCTGTGATGAATGACGCGGGGATAAACAGTGTCAAAATTTCTCCCAAATGTGACATATTTGTCATTTCATTTTACAACCTTCTGAACCAAACATTGAATCAAAAGTGCTACTTAACTCTTTGGAGAAATCCTTGGAATCCTTAAAAGGACATTTGTACAGACGGATTTACCTCATAGTACCAGTAGCTCTAAAACCAACATCTCTCAAATGAGCAAGCAAATCTCTGCTGGTAAAAAGATTGCCAAAAATTACCTGTTGTGTTTTTGGCTCCTAAACTAGGTTGGACATATTCAGAATAACACGAGATCCTAAAACCAAATCTTCTCTTTTGTTTTGAGCAATGAAGTTGAAAAAGTATCCATTTGATTCCTCAATAAACTATAAGGCCAGTTTAATTGAAACGCAAACTGGCTTCGTGTTTCACATCACACAGAGAATAACCTGACCCAATAAATCTTTAAACACACAACATGAACTCTCTAAGAACCAATGAGATATCAAACAAATTACAGACAGCGGTAGCAGGAATGGGATGGTGGTACACAAACTCAGTGTCTGACGAAATCAACTGATGTCTCAATGTCTTAGCATCCTATAAACAGGACAGCATAATACAAAGATGACCTACACAAAGATAAAAAACTCACACTCTTTCTCCTTCAATTATACATTCTGTGAGGCATAATAAATATGTTCTGGCAAATATTTCAAACTTGAAATGTAATGTTCATTATAAAAAAATATAAAACGACGCTGAATGTCGGACTCGAAATAATGCTTCCAAATCAAACTGTTTGAAAACCCTTTAAAAGGGACATTCAATAAATAAGTAACTATTATACTATTAAATGTAGAATCTTCTTCCATAAATTATAACATAAAAACAATAATATTTTATGGAACAAATTTTTAAAATTAAAATGTGTCCTATTTATGAGACACTGGGTGTTAATAGGTAAATATGAATGGTGATTATTTAGAAAAATAGCTCAAAGTAGTGTAGATTTGAGAAGTTTATAATAAAATTTGTTTTCTCTATATTGTTATTTTTTTTTTAAACGGCTATCACTTTTTGGATGTGCCTCAGTGGGCAGAAATATAAGCTAAATAAATTACAGTGAAATTTATATTAATGATCTAACTTTACGTACCTTAAAGAAAATAGTGGAATTTTTTGGAATGTTGGGAACTACAAACTCAAGCATAGAAGCCGGCAAATCGTTGTCTTTCTCACATCCTTCTATAGTTGTTTTTTGTGAATCCAGAAGCCAGCACATAACTTTGTATCTGATAATAATGCCATTTGGAGTCATTGGAGGATTCCATCTAAACACTGCCACTATTTCCTATTGATATTAACAAAATTATGCAGAATTAATTTAAAATATGTAATTATTTCAAAATTATGTGTTTAGAAATAATATTTAATATATTTCTTTTGTCAAAATTCTTATAAATGGTATTGAGCATTTCTATTTTAGAAAATTTACCTGATCTTTCCTGATTGGGTTTCTGATATAAGACACAAACACCCTTGGATTTAAGGGCTGTGACGGTACTGAGGGGGGTGAATGAAGATAGGCTCTCACCATAGGAGATCTTCCCCAATATGTTGAAGCCCTTATGCTTATAGTTAGTGGTGAGTATGGTGGTAAAATTTCAGAGTTCTTGTAAGTCCAAAATGTTGATACAGTCTCGTGCTGAAAGGCACAATATTGTAAACTTTAAATTATACTTGTATAAAACATTGCATTAGAGTTATTATTTTATTTCTAATAGTTTGAAGTTTTGAGTTGGTTCCGGAAAATAGATAATAAAATTAATTGTTGAGCAATATTAGAATAATACTCAGCTAAATACTAAGTTTATTATAATAATATGTACTGATCATCACTAACCCATTTTGGTTTACGGACTAGGTCAGTTAGTTATGATAATTTATTAGTCTGTATTCAAAAAGTACTTAACTAAGTAAATACGTAATGGCTTACTTGCTGACATGTTTCAAAACATTCATTTCTTTTATGAAGCTAACCCTCTACTGCAGGCATCAGTTAGGTTCAAAGCCTGTAACAGGATGGATTTATGACTGTGGAATGGGGTGGGTTATTTTGGTTGTGTGTCATGTAATGGAAAAGGCTGTTGGCTTCAAAATGTGAGCCATCATTTAATATGTTTTCTTTATCTGTTACATAGTGTTTGTATATCTTGTATTTTTCTAAGGTTGTTAGATTTTTACTTTGTTTTATTGTGTGTAGAACATTTAAATTAGTATGTATGTCCATGTGTGTGTTTTGCGTGTTTTTAGGTGTATTGTGTAGCTGGATTTTGGGTTTGTTTGTTTTCTTTGAGTAATGTGTTCTTCGAAGCGTGTATAGAATGACCTACGGATTTGACCGATGTAATAGCTGGGCTTTTATTTATTAGTAGCGGGCATAAAGACTAACCCAGCTAGTCATGATTGTCATCATTGTTTGATTGATTTGTTTGATTCATAGAGTTTATTTTCTGATATGTTACGCACAAGACTAGACATCTGTGCTTTTTAAGGGATATTCGACTCTTGAAACTTACATCATAGATAAAGAAAGATATTTATGGTCTATTGACCTTCTATTGGGCAACTAGAGTGAACAACTCGTCTTGTGTGTGACATATCAGAAAATAAACTCTTTTGGAGCAAACAAATCAATCATACAATAACGACATTCATGACTAACTGGGCTACTATTTATACCCGCTACTAATAAATTGTCGTGACTAGCTGATCTAATCTGTAAGCCGTAATTGGTCAAAGCATCCTGTTCACATTACACTTCTTACACAGAACTCAGTTGAGTGCTTACTAAATCAGCTGTTCCTAGTCTCGTGTTTGGTACCTTCCTACAGTGGTGGTGATGTTGATATAGTTCAGCCCTACTAGTCATACCTTCCTACAGTGGTGGTGATGTTGATATACTAGTCATATTGCATTTAATTTTATTTTTGCATATTTAATCTTTTTAATTGCAATAGAAAAAACTTATGGTTATCCAGTAAAAAAAGTATTGAAAATGGAGGAGAAAAGGTACATTTTAAACTAGCTAAATAAAACAGAGCATGCACTTAAATGCATTCTCAAACAACACTACTGAAAAGAATTTTCCAGAGATTTTCTTTATATAAACAGTCTTCTATAAATATATTTTAGCTTTATTCGAACTCAAATTTTTTTGTTTGTGAAGTTGAACCTCGAAATTCAGCCAAGGAAGATGAATCAGTTGTGGTTTTAAACTATCTATAAAAGTACAAATATATTTTTCTACGCATAAAAAATAAAATAAAAAACTTATTGTGATAATAATTAATCAAATAAGTAAGTTACAGATTATTTGTGAATCCTTGCAAAAGCAAAATGGCCCAGTACTCAAGGATACACTTAAAAATGACTATCTTCACACGCAAAAGTTTAAAATTACAGTAAAACATCTCTAATTCAGCACTCTTTAATTCATCACAGTAATAACAAATATCCTATCCACTGTCTCCTACTATAGGGACCATCAGTAAAAGTTCAATAGTAAAATAAAAAATGACAGGAAATAAAAAACTAAAACGTAAATAGTTTTATTAAACCATATTTTTTTGCTAGTATTGTTGTTCTTACAAAGTACTGTAATATGTTTTTATTTGTCTATTACGAAATAAAGAAACGTACTGTATTTGTAATTACAAACTATATTGCAGGCTACTAGAGTTTTTATAGTGGTGTTGAGTTTTTTGGCGACATAAATCATGTAAGTACAACATTAATTACATTACATACCTATTTATGAATCTATGTTTGCCCACAATTAGATGTTAATTTCGCGACCTCTGTAATTCGTCTTTTTCTTGAATTCGTCACCCCCTCTGTCCCGAATGTGATAAATTGGAGAGGTTCTACTGTACGAGGTCTGTTCAAAAAATACGCAGACTGTTTGAATTTCGCGGCTCAAGTTAGTTTCAGGAGAATCCGCTTGGTGTCTCCTTCAAAGTACTCTCCTCCCCAATGCACACACTTATCCCAACAGTGTTTCCACTTGTTAAAAAAGTCCTGGTACGCTTCTTTTCTGATGGCGTTAAGTTCCTTCGTCGCATTTGGCTTAATCTCCGAAATCGTTTCAAATCTTCTTCCTTTGAGGGGTTTTTTGAGTTTTGGGAATAAGAAAAAGTCACAAGGAGCAAGGTCAGCTGAGAAGGGGGGTGGGAAAGAACAGCGATCGAGTGTTTGGCCAAAAACTCACGAGTTCTGAGTGCTGAGTGAGCTGGAGCGTTGTCGTGATGGAAAAACCAGTTATCACTTCTCCACAGTTCTGGCCTTTTGCGTCAGACGGTGTCCCTCAGATGTTTCAGTACTTCAATGTAGGTAATCTGGTTGACTGTAGAGCCTTCAGGGAGGTACTCGTAGTGAACAACACCCTTAGCATCAAAAAAATCGGTCAGCATCACCTTCACATTCGATCGAACTTGGCAAGCTTTTTTGGATCTTGGGGACGCTTGACTCACCCATTGGGATGATTGGAGCTTCGTTTCAATGTCGTAACCATACTTCCATAATTCATCACCAGTTATAATTCTTGACAAAAAGTTCTCATCTTCATTTGAACGATCAAGCAGTTCCCGATAAACCCGGACGCGATTGGCTTTTTGGTCGTCGGTCATCAGGCGTGGCACAAATTTCTCAGTGACGCGGTGCATCTTCAATTTTTCGGTAAAAAATCTCGTAACAAGATCCAACTGATATCCCACGCTCTTCAGAAAGCTCCCTAATGGTCAGACGTTGATTTTCGCGCACCAGGGTGTTGATTTTGTCAACATGTGGGTCGTCAGTAGACGTTGAAGGACGTCCAGGATGCTCATCATCATCAATCGACTGTCGGCCACCCTTGAAACGTTCATGCCACTTGAAACATGCAGTACGCTTCATGGCAACATCGCCGTAGGCCGTGTTCATGGCAAATGTTTCTGTTGTAGATTTCCCTAGTTTTACACAAAATTTCAGAGCAATTCGTTGCTCCTTCAGGCTGTTCATTTTACAAAAACACTCTTTATTAAACTGCGTGTAACTCATCAACAAATGAAGATATCTGCAACTGAAATACCACGTTTTAATCAGCTGATTTATACAAACCTAGCGACACCAAGCAAATTCTCCTGAAACTAACTTGAGCTGGGAAATTCAAACAGTTCGTGTATTTTTTGAACAGACCTCGTATGTGAACATAATTAATGATATGATGACTTACAAAAATATCCTTCTTGCCAGCATGTCTAATTTTTATTTCATAGAATATCTGTCCATAATTCACATTAGTAACTGGATCCCAAGTGATTTTAAAGTCCTGGAAAGTGCCTTCAACTTTTAATGAGTCCTGCTTCACAGCTTCAGGAATCACATTTACTTTGTCCAAATCATAGCCAACTGGAAATAAAAGAGAGAAAAATTGAGAATATTTTAAATATAAATCAAAACAATACATGTTTTGATAACTATAATGTTTATAAGGTTTATTACATTTAATAATAAAGAATGAACTATACATCCTCTCGTATCAGGGATATTGATAATACCTATATTAAATTATATTAAAACTGATGCTAAGTTATCATTTAGTGATTGCACTTGAGGAAAATAGATTTCAAAACTTTATATGTTAAAGCCTTATGTTTATTAGACTCCTACACCAACTTTCATAAGCTTGACCAGTTTCATTTATTAATATGATCTTTTTTGTAATCAGTTCTTTAGAATAGTATGGGTTTTAACCCTTAGCACACAGGCCATATAAAGGGCAAATAACAGATTACGTACTATTAGATAAAAAAAAGTTTTTTTGCAAAATGTTCAAAGTTCTATTTAATTCTGTGTTCCTAAAGATGTATTTGAACAAAAAAAAATTAAAAACTATTTATTTTTATAATTTTTTATATTTTTACACTAGGTAATTCAAGATATCAATATAAATCCATTTAAAATAAAATTAAAGTAAATAAAATTATTATTCACCAAATCATAAACAATAAATTATCCTTACAGTACAAACAAAGGTCACTCACGTAAACAGTAAAAAAACTATAATGTCAACACAAAATACAACAGTTGACAGACGCTGCATCCTGCTGAGAATACCCGTCATATGCGCATGCATAGACCACGTAATAGCGCCTGGTGGCTAAAACAACAGAATGTGGATCAGTAGCACGTGGCCCAGAACAATAAACGTAGCAGAGGAGTTTATTTACACCAAACAAACATTGTCACATATTGTAATGGACTTTAAACAAACAACTAGGACTTCCATAAACAAAATATTGTAAATACGTAATTTCTCGTAATACGAGCTAGCAGAGATTTCAGCCTTATGAGAAATCACGTTATACGCTTGCAAAGGGTTAACATTTAAATCTCCTGAGTGAAATTATCTTATATTCTTTATGTGACCATCAGAATCTGTGCTCACCTGTCATCCAAGATTCCACTCATAAAATAATGAACCAGGACCATTTTTTTCTTCTCATTTAATAATGAAGTAACAAAAACCTTAAATTTGAACATGATATGGCCAACACAACCTTTAGCTCAGCATCCAAGATTCCATTCATATAACAACTAAGCAGAACCATTCTTTACCCCCTAATACACTATAACATATATTAATATGTAAACACTTGCCTACAGTAGTACAGTAATACCCCGTACTTAGGTGGAACCATGCGATAACCGTGTAAGTCGAATCCGCATAAGTCGGGGTATAATTTTACATACAATCACATAGGAATCATGTGTAATTGGGACTAAAGACTAAATAAACTAATAATTTAAAAGAAAAATGTGTATATATTAAAATATTAAATACATAATACAACAAACAATTATACTATATACATAGATATTGCATAGAAGTAAGTAAACAGAAGTTATTTTGACATAGAAGGCTTCATAAAATCTAGTAAATTCATTTGAAGAATTGAAGATTTTTTTTCTTCTCGCACAAAACTTCCTCGTACTCGCTATTTTTTTTTTTTTTTTTTTTTTTTTTTTTTTTTTTTTTTTTTTTTTTTTTGTGGCAGAATTACGTTTATTGTTGGAGGTTATGAGTTCCAAAATTTGTAAGCATTATTCAATTAAACTAATTCCTTTTGTCAAGTTTCTAACCGTCATTTCATCTTCTACGTAAACTAGGTCTAAAGAATCTGCATTTTTAAGGTCTTGCTCTTGGTCACGCATTTCTATGAACTCATCAATTAATTGTCAGCTCCTGGTTGCGTAAATCCAGTAGTTCTTGAACATCATCACTATCCACTTCTAAATTTAGTTGTTTGGCAAAAACCGACAACTTCTTCAATCCCATCAGCACTTTCATCAGATTCTGATACTGATTCCGCTTGAGTTTCAGTGGCGAAAAAAATAGACACAGCTTTTTCCAAAAGCCATTCAAAGTTTTTGTAAAACTTCTTTCCAAGATTGTCCAATGATTCTCAGAGCATCTAAAACATTAAATTGTTTCCAAAAACCTTCAACAGAGGCTCATTTTTCTGTCTCATAGCTTCATGCAGATGCGCAAATGGTCTTCTTGTGTAATAAGCTTTCAATGTTTTGATGACTCCCTGACCCATCGATTGAAGCAGATTATTTGTGTTTAGTGGCAAAAATATCAATTTCACGTGTGTGTAGAAATTAGTTAAAGTAGTAGGAGGATGGCCAGGTGCATTGTCAATTACATAATAGGAATTGCTTTAATAGGAATTGGTTTAGACTGACAATAACGTTCGTTTTGAGGTATGAAAAGATGACCAAACCAGTTCTCAAAAAAATCTGTTACCAAAGCCTTCCCATTCAACATTCAAATCACGGGCAAGCCAGCTTTAGAAATAATTTTTAATGCCCTTGGATTTTCTGAGAAATATACTATGAGAGATTGAAACTTACAATCAACAGCTGTATTTGCGCGCCAAATCTCATTGTCAATCGGTCTTTGGAGGCTTTAAAACCTGAAAATATTTTCTCTTCATGAGCTATAAGAGTTCTCATAAGCATTTTCTACCAAAATAGGCCAGTTTCTGCCTTGGACAGCATGATTTAGAACTGTGTAACTTAGGAATCGCGTAAGAAGGGGGAGCGTACGTCGAGGTATTACTGTACTTATAACTAACTTTAACTCCAGTGTGTATATATGTTAAAGATAAACTTGTAGCTACAACGTGTATGAAGATGGAAATTTTTTTAAAAAATTGCACTTGAAATAACAAGACGAGAGGGAACAGTTCATTTCCCTCAAAATAAAAGAACTCCAAATGTTGCCTCTCTTATTTTACTGAGACTATCATTGAACAAAATTACCATCTTGATACATCACAGCATCCTTGGTATACTTGTAAGAATTTATTGTTGAGTTAAAAAGCAGCTAAAATGTAGTCACTAGTCTTATTAGCTGCTCAATAAGGCTGTCTTTCAACAATAATTTATGAATAATCTAAACTGTACTTCTGTTTAAACAAATTTTTTGTTGGAATTTCTAAATATTTATTTGTGGTGAGCAGAGATTTAATAGCAATAGGTGCAACACTGATAAAATCAAAAAGCTTTGTTTAAGAGCTTAGTGAACTTCACACAGGTATTTGGTCAAGACATATTAAGTAAGTCATTATCTCAGAACAAAAGATACAGAGGAGCCAATAATATGAACAATATATGTTGTAAATGAACCTAATCATAAGAGAGATAACGATTAAACAAGACAAAAAGTTGTGAGGAACCTACTTATTAAATGAAGAATAAAGTCAAATGAGAATCTAAGAAGATTATTTGATTCCTGCTTCATTTGAGCTGCTAATTTTATACTAAAACACTAGAACATGTATTGATATGATACACTTCCTTAAAGTATCACTTACTTTCTTTTATTATTGAGGACAGTCATTTTGGAATATGTATCTGTTGGAAATATGGTGTGAGTTGACAATATCTCCTAAAATGGTTGCTCTCATTAAAAAAAAAAAAAAGTAAGTTTTAATATAGGCAAATGCAGTCGGGGGTGGCAAAGGGGGGCACGTGCCCCTCCAAACAGTATTATACTGTGATTGCAGCTTTCATAAAGCAAGGACGATTTGTTTATATTCCTTTATTCTTTCCTTTGAGTAAAAATTAAATTTGTTTTTTGAGTAAAAGTTATTGATTGCTGGTAATTAGATTAATAAAATAAGTCCTATTTCTAAAATTTATTTTATAGCCTAGTATGTTTTAGCAAAACATTACCAATGATCCAACAATGGTGTATTTTTTAAGTGCCAAAATAGCATAAAATATGATTCCTAAGAATAAAAATTTAAAAATTTTCACTGGTGGTTCACCACTCTGACCCACAGTCCCCCTCCCCACAATACATAGTCCCTTAACATATCACTTGCCTATATATCCAAGTGTTTTAGTGTAATCTACCATGTCTGTTTTAGATCTATCCTAACTGTGTGGACACACAAAAAACTAAATTAAAATCAAATTATGTGAACCACTGAAATGAAAGTAGTTAGAGAGAACCTAGCTTAGAGAGATTGCAAGAGAATATAACAATGAAATGAAAGTAGTTAAAGAGAACCTAGCTTATAGAGATTGCAAGAGAATATAACAATGAAATGAAAGTAGTTAGAGAGAACCTAGCTTATAGAGATTGCAGGAGAATAAAACAATGAACACAAAGAGAAAAGAAATCTCCAGAGTAAGGGACATAGTGAAGTTTGTGAGAGACTGCTAGGTTACTGAAAAAATCTTGTATTTTGCATCTTGGTAGTAGGCTAACATATATTATGCATATGATGACTAACAAATCAGAAATGAGAAAAATTGTAAGGCAGACCACCAGAAAAGTAGAAGGATAAATTGATATGAACATCTGATGGAGAGAAGGGCAAAAATAAAATTAGGTACTTAGTCCTGAAAAAAACAAAATATTTACTTTAAAGTTAAGCCCTATTATAAAGTCACCTGGAGCATAGTGCAGCGCTGGGTCCATAACAGCCACCATATTCAACTCTGACAGACTCATGCTGCTAAGCACTGCTGAGTTTTGTCCTCTCATGTCTCCAATCACAGCATAACGATCATCTCTTAGCCAAACCAGGTGGTCATCAAAGTAGCATAAGGGCCCTATAGAAGCATTGATCTTTTTACAGTAATAAGATTTACATTACATACATTTGTTTATTACAGATACTATTCATAAATGTTTTGAGCACTGTGGACTGATTTTAATAAATAAAAACCCACTAACCACAGTATAAAAAAAACCTTTTTTACTACAATTACCTGATGTTTTTTTTCCGATTAGATAGTAATCATCTCCAGAAGTATATACAGTACAGTCTCACTAATCCGGACTTGATGGGACCGGACCCGGTCCGGATCAACGAAAGTCCGGATTAGACGGAAAAAGCCAAACAAATGCATACAATATGTGTTTTAGGTGGGAAAACATATTGAAATTGTAGTTTTAGTGAAATTGAGGCCTAAATATAGCTTACAGTACAGTATTTCATAGCTTATGTAGCAAAAAATCCTATAATTATAACAGAAAAGTCATGACATAAATAAATATCTAAGCACCTTTCTCGTTGAATAAAAGTATTCACATAAAGTTATTTACACTATACTGTATAAACGCACAAAAAACTCAAACAAAAATGAAACTGAAACAAAAACAAACTTTAAAAAACTTAGTGAAAAAAGTCCGTAATGTTCTTTTGTTTTAACGATGAATGACGTCGTTTCACAGTACGATCTCGTAGGCGTTTCAAGGTCAGTAGCTCCGCAGTTGACGTATCACTTTGTTTCTCAAAGTAAGTCATCAACCCCTCCAGCATTGCAGCCGCCTCATCATGAGTTAGGCTGACAGGTTCGTCTGTGTAGTCTTCCTCTTCCGAGCTGTCATTTTCTGCATTTGCAGTGCACACCGCGACGATTTCGTCCTCGTTGAGCACTTGATGACCAATGTCATTATCACTGATAATCCACTCGGAAATATCAGTGTCTTTCAACTCGGCACAACCCTCCAATTGTTGAAAAATCTGAACAAATTCATTGTCGTCATTAGTAGGTTGACTGTCAGATTTTCCACTTTCCTGTGGCATTTCAGGCCACAATTTTTTCCAGCTTTTTTGTAGTGTAGACGGTTGAATTTCCTCCCACGATTCTGCAGCCATATAAATGACATCCTTTATAGTCACTTTTTTAAGATTTTCAATAAATTTTGTAGCTGGATCTGCTTCTTGTTGTTCCAAAAGCGATAAAATTAACTTTTTCCTATATCGCCGTTTTATCGCTTCGATCACGCCCTGATCCATCGGCTGAATGAGAGCCGTTACGTTAGGAGGAAGAAATTTAACAAAAATGTCACCATGACGCAATTCTTCTTCATTTGGGTGACATGGGGCATTATCAATTAGTAAAACCGCTTTTCGAGGGAGTTTTTTCTCTTTTAAAAACTTTTCTGTTGTTGGAACAAAGTTTTCAAAAAACCAGTCCTTAAAAATTTGACTGTTCATCCACGCTGATTTTTGGAACTTGTATTGGGCCGGTAGAACACTTAAATTTACATTTTTAAAAACCCTAGGCTTTGCGGATTTCCCTATCACCAAAAGTGGAAATTTTAGATCGCCAGAAGCATTACTGCAGGGCAGCAAAGTCATACGTTCTTTCTTAACTTTATGGCCTTTTGCTACTGAATCTAATTTGGAAGCTAAAGTTTTTTTTGGGAACATTTTATAATTTAATCCAGTTTCGTCAGCGTTGAACACCTGACAAGGTTGTAAGTTTTCATCTCTGAGAAACTTGCCAAATTTGTCTTTGAATTTTTTCACTTGCATCACTGTCACCTGACAAAATTTCACCACTTATTCCGAGTTGACGGATGCCGTGTCGTTCCTTCCACCGTGACAGCCATCCCACACTGGCAGTAAAATTAGGGTCTCCTTTTAACTTTTCATTCAGTTTCAGCGCGATCGTTTGCAAATTTACACCCGATAAAGGAACACCCTGTTCCCGTTGTTGGCAAAACCAAACATACAAAGCATCATCTAGGGTTTCATTTTTTGGTTTTTTTAAAGTGCTTCTGCCGCCTAAACTGTCTTTACTAACCATTTTTGCACAAAAATCTTCAATTTCCTGTCGCTTTTTTTTTCCAATCGGAAACAGTTTGTTTTCCCACACCTAACTCTTTTGCAATTTTAATAAGCGATTCACCTCCATCAATACGAAACAAAGCTTGGAGTTTTTGTTCCATTGTCACTGTCACTGACTTACGTTTAGTCGCCATTTTCACTGAACACTGAACGAGACGTAAATAAAAAACACAGATCAATATCGCACTAGAATTAAATGACAACTGAGCAGATATCTTGCGAGAAGCAGGAAAAGTGGCATCTGTCCGACAAAACAACTGACCTGACGCCAGACGGATAGACTGTTTATCCGTTTAGTCAGCGGTCCTTTATCTTTTGTTTATCGCAAGATGTCTCTGATGTCACGTACGTTGTAGTGTTGGGTGATCTAATTTGTATATATTTTTCCAAAGAAGTTTTTTCTACTTTAGTAGGCAAAAGAAACAAACAAGGGGTACACCTATTTCATATTTTAATGAATAAATTATATTATTTGAGTATTAAAGTAGGAAAACCCCTTTGAAAAATAACAAATATAGACGTATAAAAATAAATATTTTTGTGGACAGCAGACTGATTGTGCACTGTAAAATACTATAACTAAACAAAACTTTTGGGCCGTCCGGATTAGCCGGAGGTCCGGATCATCGGAGACCGGATTAGCGAGACTGTACTGTATATATATATATATATATATATATATATATATATATATATATATATATATATATATATATATATATATATATATATATAGCCTACTTCTGAAAATGATTACTGTGTAATTGAAATGTACATTCGGTAATTGCACTAGAATAAAAGATTTTTATTTATTTATCATAGATCTTATTTCATAATATTTACATTTTATATGTAACACAGAACCCCTTTAAAGTACTGTTAGGTTGCTTATTTATTTTTATCAACATATTTCTAGTTATACAATATCAAGAGCACAGTGGTACAATGTATTACAATGAAAATATTGGAAAGGACCCCAATACCACAAAAAAATAATAAAAAATTAAAAATAAAACAAGTTACTTAAAATTAAACCCTTTATGTATATTTCGATGGCCATGTCATCATCATCAGAGGGTCTTTTTACAATCTAGTTAAACAAGAAGTTACAAACTATAAGTGATATCAATAGTTCTCTGCGGTCACTATATATAGGCGTGAGGTAAGCTCCGCCCTTGACCAACAAATAACGATCGGCCATCTTGAATCAAATAAGCTGAGTCAAAAAGTATACTATAATAATCATATCACTCTAGTTTGTAATTTCTTGTTTGCTGGATTGTAATTTTGTAATAACTTGTTTTATTTGTTATTTTTTATTATTTTTTGTGGTATTGGTATTCTTTCCAATATTTTCATTGTAATATTTCTAATTCTTTACCTTGCATGTTAGGGTACTGGAGACTGGAGATTTTCTCTGAGCGTATTTCTTCGCCTATTTTCAATACATCTGCAGTGATGGCACGGAATAATGAAGAACCTTCATAACTTCTTACGATCCAATAGACAGATCGAGAATCCATGTCTAGAGTAAGACCCATTACTGAAAAATATATTATTATTACCCATCACTGAAAAAAAGTACTTTCACTTCTTAGAGACAGTAAGTAATAGCTTTAATATTTATAAGCCTAAAAAAGTTACACAGAAAAACGTTTCATTAGAATAAAAAGGTCAGAAATAGTTTTAATATTTTGAGACTAGTTTTTTTAATAAGTTAACTTCAAAATGGGAAAAAATTAGTAATATTTTCTTAACGACTTTATTTTTGCTTGAAACTCTGTACTTTATTTAATCTACTTCATAATTTCCATCAAAATTAAGCTTTTTAATAATATCATATTATACAACCATCTTTTGAAAACCGTCCTTGTAGACGTTTTCTGAATTTACAACCAATGTAACACAGGCATTTTGCTATCTTCATTGTTGTTCACTGGCCTTTCATATGATCCTTCAAATGCAAGAACATGACAGTTACTGGGCCTAAGATCAGGACTGAATGATAGTTCAGGAGTTCATAAAGAATTGATATCTTGTGATTTTGAGTTATATCTACATGTGAACAGGCATTGTAAAGAAAAACTATCTCCTTACTCAGTAACCTGTCTTTTGTTTTCGGTAACAGTATGCAGTATAGTGAACAGTTTTTTTTTTTAAATCTCTCAATACATTGTGGTATCAAAACCTTTAGCATCAATCCTCTAGCAGGAAGTAGTACACATGACTTTCCAGGCTAAAACCTATCTGTCTTGGCAGTTCCCTTTTATTTCATCGCCACATGCAGCAATAGGTCTATTGCTGCATTACTTATGTTTCGTATTCTTACGATTCTTTCACCATGATGTGGTGACCTTATAATTGAGTAGATTTATGAAATCTTTCTAAGAAACAGGTAATATAAAAAAAAAGGTTCAAGTAAATTCCTACTGGGGCTACTACAGAAAATTTTATTTTTGTTACTTTAGAGCACTATTTATGATATTGGGGGAAAAGAATTCATATACATCTTTGAGAAATAACTTCTAGGTATTGGAAAGTTGGCAGAATGCCAAAGCGAGCTAGACTTAAAAAAAAAGATTCTTAGTTCCAATCCCGTTAGGCGTCCATTTTTTTAAAAATTATTAAGTATATATTTGGAAAAAATATTAACATCAATTGCTATCCACTATAGGTTTTAAAAAAAATGTATTTGAACTTGATTGAATGAGTAAAAACGTATTTTATTAACAATTGAAAATTTGTACAAGACATAAATATCAGGAGAGTGTGAGGTAATAGAAGGAATTTTTAAATGTTTTAATTAGTCTAGTTTACTAAATCGTTCATTAGTGTAATAAAATCTTGAAAAAATTGGTAAGACCAAAATAAACATCATTAACAATAAAATTAACAAACTTCATCACCATCCTCACTATAACACTTGTAAATATCTTAAAGCACATTGTCTAGTGGTGATAATGGCTAATAGAGTGTGCTTTTATTGAAGTAGTTGTAAAACTTCAAACTATTTTGATTCTGAACAAATCTGGTACTAGGTTAATTAATTTGTAGAGAAATACAGTGGAAAAAGCTAAATATATATTAATTTTCCCTTAAGTTTATTATGTTCACTACGATGGTAAAAAAATGTTGTCTCTTTCTTTTTTCTTTCTCATGCATCTTCAATAATGCTACAGTTAAGTAACGGCACTTGTCAAGTGTCCATTGCATTGAGAACAGTCTGGAGATTGTTTGACAAAATTTTCAGCTCAGTTTCATTGATTTTTCAGTGCTTTTCGTTGTTGATTTTCATAAAGGAAAACTTCACAGGAATTGCTTATATTTTAATATAAATATACTTTTCATAAAAATAATTTTAAAACTAGTTATAATCCAAGACTACAATTTTGAAAATACGTTTTACTTTTTATTCCACTTGATTTTATCGCCATTTGTTATAAAAAAGTTTTAACATCAGGGTACACATTGATGTTTTTCAGCAGGAAATTAGATAAGTCTAAAGTTTTTTTTACTTTGTTATTTCAAGCTCAAAGAGTAGCTCCTACAATGCTTACTCACTATATACCTTCATTGTTTACCTTGCTTGCCAGAGAAAAGCTCGGCGGGATAATATGTCTGCCTCTGTTTACCATTTAGCCGAGCCGACTCGACGGCATGACCAGTAGACCAGTAAATAAAGCCCTCAACAGCATCTACATTCAGTTCCTTTGCCACTGTGAGGATATGCAGTGGCTCTTGTTGTAATCCATTTAGGTTGCCACGCACAATCTATAATTATATAAAGTAATTAATTACATAGTGTCAATAACACGTTTGAAAATTTATTCTCACTAACTCAATGTGTATGTTCAGAAACAAGTTAAAAAAATATTACAAGGGCATTCCTAATGATATTCCATGCAATGAGTAAAGAAATATGACCATAAAATCATAATTTTAAAAATATTTTAATGGAAAACAAAGTTTTACACCATTGATAGTTTAGATATGTTAAACTTTACATAAATGAGTTGTATACTTTTATCTCAAAGTTATTCAAACTTTTGTGTCTACTT
Source organism: Prosapia bicincta (assembly GCA_036971475.1). Taxonomy (NCBI): domain Eukaryota; kingdom Metazoa; phylum Arthropoda; class Insecta; order Hemiptera; family Cercopidae; genus Prosapia; species Prosapia bicincta. Next base: position 69,420,498 of record JBAIZL010000003.1, read on the forward strand.
ATTAAATAAGTCACTAACACTGTTGTGTTCAAACATCTGTCTTACCAGCTGTTGCTTTGGATTTGACCAGTAGAGTTTCTTTCCCACCCAGTCAACAGCAATGCTTCCAACTGAGTCTACTTCCCGCAAACGCCCTCTAGCATGACTCGTCACATTGTACCAGTAAACATTGCTCATATTATTTACTAGATAAAGCTGGTCTTGATACCAGGCTATATCTGTGATGTGGTAATTTCCGTGAGCATCCTACAGCAAAGCAAATTTATTTTAAAAAATTGTTTGGAGGAAGTATAAAGGCTTCAAGAAATAAAAAGAAACAGAAGAACACACAGAGAAAATTTTCATGTTTATTAATAATATAATAGTAACTTTTTTTAATTGGAAATAAATATATATATAAATTTAAACAACTATTATTATGTTTTATTACATTTTTGATACCTTATATTTATTCTTGAATTTTGTAGTCAATTACCTTCGGTGAATCTTATTAATCACTAAAAATAATAGTTTATGACTATCCGAACTTTATTTGTTGTTTTATTTATTAATGGTAAATATTTTCAATAATATAATTATTGTGTAACTGAGTTAAAACCTTTGAATTTACTTGCTGAACCTTTTCAAAAGAATCTTTTCATTGACAAAGCCGTCCCGCTACTGCCGGCCATGGCTCAAGGTTGTATGATTTCTGCAGTATATCATAAATCATACGTCTGCAACCTTGAGTCATCGCTGGCAGTAGTGGGCCGGCTTAGTCAATAAAACAATTGTTTCGAAACATGTCAGCAAGTAAGTTAGGATGTTTTCACTCAGTTACACAATAATTACTTGTAATTTAATCACTGAATTCAAGATGATTACAACAAGCAACAGAAATACAATTTGTATAATGTCTAAACATAAAGTGTACCTTTAAACTTTCCCTGTGGATCAAAGTGTTTACACTTTCCCCAATGACATCAGACATTAATAGTCCTTCTGCTGCAGACCATAGTATGGATGGAGGATTTAGCAAACTAGGCTTTCGAAGGGTTTTCCCCCTAAACTCAGCACTCCATGGCCCAACTCCTCCGCTCGTGTATGCTGCAGCTTTCATTACATATTCTGACTCAGGTAGCAGGTTGTGCATGGTGAAATAGGTTGAGTTAATTTCCATTTGCACATCAGGATTTTCTTCATCAATGTTACGAATACTAAGTTGGTAAGACCAATTCTGCCAGGCGCCTTTGCCTATAAAATAATAACAAAATTTATATTGGTGTCATTTTTAAATAGCAATTGGACTTTCACAGTTGAGGGGATGTTATTAAATTCCCTTTTGTTTATCCAAAATTTTCAAAATATCTCCAAATATATTGGAGTACATTTTTCTGCCTTTTCTAACGTTACAATATTTTCCTTTTTTTGACGCATTTCGGTATGACTTTGTTTTCAAAGCTTGAATAGTACTCTTGGAGTAATACTTAAATAGTTTTGAAAACGAAGTCATTCCGAAATTTGTCAACAAAGGAATTTTAAAAATGGAGTCATTCCGAAACGAGTCAAGAAAAATATTGTAATTTTAGGAAATGCAGAAAAATGTACTTAAATATATACAAACATTCCTAACAGAAATAAAGATGAGTATATTAAGAATCATATCTTAATCATATCCATATCCTAATCTACTGAGACAAATTGATAAAGTTCTCTGAATTATTTTTATTTTGGTTCACCCATAACAAGGTATTTATAGTAATCATGTTAGTGTATTTTGATCCAATAAACATTTTTAAGACTAACCTTCAGCCTTATTTTCTAGTGTTAATATATACATGATTATTCTATACATCTTCTTTATGTATTTTTCATTTTTTAAACGTGAATCAAATGATGTAAAGACAATATCATTCACTGCAAAGTTCCCTTGCTGTATCATCAACCAATTACACAAATTTACTTTAAATGAAACAAGTAATGTATGAAGCAGTGATTAGATGATAACAGCATTTACAAAAAGTAATTACATTATGTTAATAATTAGAAAATTGGGATTAAATATGAAATATTCGAAATGTTGTTGCTGTTCATGGCGACCTGGTTGTTAATTACTTATTACACGTTGATATTACTTGCTACTACTTTTGTTAACTATAAGTTGTTAAATTGTTAATTTACACTTGGAGGAAACGTTTTTGTCTTACGACTTCTTCAGCCTCATATTTTTGCTACTAGGATTGTTGCAGTTGTGCTTTTTTGGTACCAATTTTTGAAAGTTAGAAGTGATGTGATCGAAGAATATATGTGATCCGTGTCATGTTTCTTCATTTAGGATGTCATTTTTATGTATGATGCTATGTGTGTATATTTCATATTGTTTTAGTGTGTTTAATTTATGGCCTTTGTTGTGTGGAGGATGCTCATGTTATTTTTATACTACGAGTATTTAATGTCCATGAGATGATTTGTGAATGTGGATTCAAAGTGTGCAGTCCGCTTTTGTGTTCATAACTTACTGAAAAATCTCAGTAAGTAGTGGTTTTTTGCCAAGTTAATACCAAAAATGTAAATTATTATCTTATGTAGTAACAAAATAAATTCAAATAAAATCTCTTGAAAAATAGTTCAACAATATTCAAACAACAATTTCATAATTGTTTGATTATTGAACAACATATTATGAAATACCCTATACTTTTATTACAAATGGAGTCTTTAACCCTTAGCACTCGACTGTCGGCGGAGCCCCGCCAAGCGTATATTGCAGTTTACTCGTATGTCGGGGGTCACCCGACACGATTTTCAAATGCCTATAACTCGTCTGCGGCGAAGCCCATGACATTCAATCTTTTCCCCGTTTGGTGCTACACTCTATTGACAATAATGTGAACTAAGTTGAAAATGCCTAGGAATATGTGAGTCATCACAAAATCTAGTTTGCCGCTACGTTGTAAGCTGCAAGTAGGTAACAGTTTTGCCGGTTATTTGTTTACTCGTAGTTTGCCGTGGCTTCACGTACAATTAGTGATTCTGATATTCCTGATCCTTTACTTGATACTGATTTATTAGAATGTAGTTCAGTTTCATAAACAAAATAACTAAACCAACAGGTATTTGTAAATATAACCAGTTTTGGGTGGTGTAGATTTAGCTGTTCAATATAATGAACCGTGCAGTTTTACGAGACGAACAAATAAATGGTGGAGGAAAATATTTTTCTGGATATTAGATGTAGCTGTAGTAAATAGTTTTATTATCTATAATAACAAAAAAAAGGAAATGAGAAAAAATCCTGTTAAACAAAAATAGTTTCGCCAAAACTTGGTGAGGGATCGGTCATCAACTACTGACAAAGAAGAAAGACTAAATGGGAAACTACATACAATCTTTTCCAATGATAAAAATAGTTCTAAGGATTGTGTAGTTTGCAGTAACAGGAAGATAAAAGGAGGTAGAAGGGAAAGTTTTTCACTACAAAACATACGGCAGAAAACCAGAACTTCATCCGGAAGACTGTTTTCAAAGATATCATACTCTGCAAAACTACAAATAAGATAATAAAATCATGTACATACAGTATTAGTAAATAAAAATAGCTTAGTTTACTAAAATCATGTAAGAGAAAACAAAGTTTTCCATAAACAATAATGCAACCTGCAGGTGAGGAATTTGTCTCAATTTAATTACAAGTGGGGAAGCAAAGCATGTTACAAAAATCCGAGCGCTAAGGGTTAATACAAAGCGAATGAACAAGCAAACATGGCAAATATTTGTAGAAATAGGATATGAGATAAATATTTAGGTTAAACCATTTCCCCCAAGAAAAATAAAACATTCTCCTACCATTGCTGATAATGTTGTCACAGAACTTTTTGGTAGAGCTCATTTTGTTCACTTTTATCTTAGCTTTAGCAAATTGAAGTCCTTTTCTAGAAACTGATGCCACAAGTTGCCAGTCAATCTCAAAATTAAGACAACAAACCAATGCTCTTTTCTTAGATTCAATTTTTTTGTCTGAATATAATTTTACCCTAAAATTAAAACTATTATTTATATAATTAAAGAATAAAAATATGGTACAACTCACAAATATATTATATTTGTGAGTTGTACCATATTTTTATTCTTTAATTATAACTTTCACTCACAAGCCAGCTCGAATATTATTTATATGTTATTGTATTAAAAACTTTTTTTCTCAATCGTGGGTGATGATGTATCTTCTATAGAAATACACGTAAGTAACTAACATGCTCTAAATTGTTCATACAATGATATATTCATTGTTGATGGCATTTTGTCTATCTTATTTTATACCTGGCATTTAACATGTCAAAATAACAAATTACCAAAGCCCACAATGGTTTTTGAGCTGTTGAATATAATAATGACATTGTATTCTAAAATATTGGATCTGATATCCTTCAGTATTGATAAATTAGACATTACATTTTGAGAACTCATTTTTAATATTTGGTTCATTTTTCCTTTTTATCAAACTATTTTTGAAGTTTTGCTAATGATAATTACTCCTGAATCAGAACTTTTTATATTTTTCATCATTTTGCTCAACTCACTTTTACTGTCTCGAAAACTGTATTTTCCATAATCAGATTCATTTTTGCTAGCTTGATCTTTTTTTCAGAAGCTTAACCACACCTAATATTATTCTCAAAATTCTCAACTAACTGTTAATAGAGTAAATATTAATGATATTATTTTTCATAATGCTTAAACATGGACTAGTTTTATTATATTACTGTCCAAAGAACTCTATCACCTGCTTGTTTAAACCCAGTATCTGACCTGCTTGTGTCAAGTGTCACCTGCTTGTGCCAAGTGTCACCTGCCTGTAGTTAATCTTTGTTGTTCTTTCTCCTAAATATACTTTCAGCCGTTCAATAAACTACAATAAACTTTTGGATTTATTAGAAGTATGCATACCTTGACCTCCTAAAAGATGTGGAACAGTCCATGACGTTTTCGCAATCGTTGGTCCTAATACTGCCTGTAGTGCAATTGGTGGATTGACTGGAATAGGTATTGGTTGTGATGAAGGAAGATTAACGCTGACACTAACGAAAGACATGTCAGGGTTATCAGGATAAAGTAGGTTGTGAAAATAGCTGTCCTGGCCACTGTGGTATTCCTCTATAAGTACTCGTTCGCCATTTGTCCAATAAAACAACCCATTTGCCATTGCCAGAGACAACACGTTTTGAAACTGTGGTTGTTGAGTGTTATGGCGAATATCATTAACTTCATGCCTGTAAGTAAAATGTAATTATTTTTTAAATCTAATTTTAAAATTAAAAACTTAGTTCGGTATATAAGGTTTTCTTAAAATTATATTTGTTAATTAAAATCTATTATCATACATGGAAACAAAATAAATTCAAAAAAGGTCTTTGAATAATTTAACAATATTCTAACAATATTCTATAATGGTTTCATCATTGAACAATATTATTTAAAATACCTTATACTATTAGTACAAATGGAGTCTTAAAGAAAGCCTTACATGCAAATTGAATTAACAAGCAAACATGGTAAATATTTGTAGAAATATGAGAGAAAAAAAAGGATAAATGTAGAAATCGTGTGAACTTCACATAAACCCATTGAGTTTCACAAGTTAAAAAGTTAGTTAACGCCTACAATAAAGCACTATTGCAAGTATAAAAAACAAATAAAAAAATAGCTTATGTACAAGAAAAATGAATACATGTATACACATTTGTTAACACAGTTAAAATCTTGTTATATTTTCCTGAAAGGAACTGAATCTAGTAAAATATGCTATTGCATATTTTGTATCACTATCTTTTTAACTTATTACATTTTGAAATTACTTGTGACCAGACTTTTTGTTAACTAAAAGGTTGTTAAATTGTTAACTTACACTTGGAGGAAACATTTTCGTCGTACGACTTCTTCAGTAAGCAAACGTAAACGTTTCCTCCAAGTATAAATTAACCATTTAACAACCTTTAGTTAACAAAACGTCTGGTCACAAGGTATATAAAAATGTAATAAGTAATTAACAACCAGCTCGTCATGAACAGCAACAGGTTTTCAATCTTTTAAACTATGACTTTTCTTTATTTCTTATAATTTCTTATTTTGTTATAAAACATATATAACATTTGAATGCATTTGAAGGAGGTGAAATATTTTGAAACTTGCAGTTTTTGTACCATATATCTTTTGGATGTTTAATATATTCTTATTAATATCACTTGGCAACACGAATGCAAACTTGCCTACATAGGAAGTACTTAATATATTTAACAAATAGATTTCTATCTCTGGGATATATTTATGGCCTAGAGAGCTCAAACTATTGGTTTAGAAGTCGGAAATCTCTCTATAAATAACTCAAATTTAATTACCACTATTGTTGAATCTGTTTGACATAACCACTGACAGTAATAGTAGTTATGTAAAAAAAGTAAAAATATAAAAGTTGCTAGTTGTAATCATCTTGAATTCACTCATTAAACTATAAGTAATTATTGCATAACTGAGTGAATACTTTAGAACTTACATGCTGATGTATTTCAAAACAATTATTTCATTTACGAAGCTAACTATCTACTCAAAAGTTGTTGTAGATGGTTAGCTTCATAAATGAAACAATTGTTTCGAAATGCATCAGCACATAAGTTCTAAAGTATTCACTCAGTTATGCAATAATTACTTACAGAAAAAATATAGATTTTTTACATACAAGTGACGGATGCAACAACAAATGCAATGGAAGTGCTTGTCATAAAAGTTCTCTTATTGAAAATATTACTAATCACTTTAAGGGGTTGTTTTTTAAAAGTAGTTGAAGTTATGTCACCAGTTTTTTTACCCAAATTTAGTTTAGATATTGAATTTATGCTATGAATTTAAATAAATCAGATTAATTAGGAAATGTGTATTAAATACAACACTGATGTAGGGCCATGGCTCTCTTTAGGAGCTGCCATGACATTACAATTCTCTTTATAATTGTTTGGTGTTTTCTTCAGTATCAGTGTAGCACGAGTTAGATAAAGTTGTTATTGTATTTAGCACGTGGAGGAGATTTTAAAGCATAAAATTGTAAGCCAGCTCTTGGTATCACATTCTGTATTATTTGTGAGCATATATTGTTTAAGAGTGAATAATTTGTATATGTAGTTGTTGAGTATTAATGGATTTTTACTAAAAATTAATAAAACCATTTTTTGTGGATTTTATTATCAATAAACATCTTGTTTGTAACCTTCTGATGATGTTCACTGTGTTAGCAAACTATATATCAAGGTTGTTAAATATTTGTAGCAAGGGTTATTGTTATTTATTGATTATTATTACACTACTGTGCTCTAAATTGATTTTTTTTTTACTTTATTTTTTAAGATAATTAACAAAATTTTAATATTTTTTTAAACCAATTAATGACCTACCATACATATAGAAAAGTTATCTAGATAAAACATTTATGATTGGCACTAGCGATCATCACCTTGGAGCCTAGTGTGATCAAAAACTTTTTGTCTCAATAACTTTCTCATAAATTTCTCACAAATTATATTCAGAAGTTGCTAATTTGTGAATAAAAACAATTCTGTTTATAAACTTTAAAAATGTTTAAATAACTTACTATATCTACATTAAGGACACAACATTTTTTAACATTTAATTGTTTTAATTAATTTTTTTTTTATACTTTTCTTAAACTAGATTTCATAATACAGTAAGATAAAATTGGTCTTGAAGAATATTATTAACATATAGCCTAAATTGTATTTAGTCACGTTTTTTATAGCTAAATTATCAAATGTAGGAAAAAAGCCAAATAACTCCAGGTCACATGGAAAATAAAATATGAGTTTGGCAGGTTAGGAACATTGATGGTAGCCTTCAATATTTCAGTTGGAAGTAATGAAGACACCGAAAGACGCTACTATAAATTGTGTTAAATAAGAAATACAAATGGCACAATTACAAAAATATTTTTTTTGTTTCAACTTAGTACTTTATTAATTAGGTGATATAAATAAACTCTCACTTGAATTTACAATTTACTTTAAACCATATTCATTAAAAATAAATAAAACCTCTCAACTGCATATACTTTTTATTTAAGTCTTGATGTACATTTCAATAAACCGCAAATCAATAATCTGAGGAGTTAGTCTTGTAATAATTTCCTCTGAAGATGATTGCTTTGCAACTGAAATGTGCATCAGGATTTAGATAGAAGATTTATGTGGTTAAGAGGTTTTAATTTTTTACGATTAAAAAGTATACCACATTTGCTCAAAGTTATTAATCCTTATTCACTGTATATTATAATTACATACCCATCGAGTGATACTGCAACTACGGTGTTTTTCTCATGACTTGGTACAAGTATACGAAAATTTGTATGGTCAACAGTGAAGGCTCCTAAATGTGAACTTTGAAGTATTTGTTCTGGCTGGACTTCATGTTTAACACCATTACTGATATCTGCAAGGTCGAGCCGGTATAGTCCTCCACCTGTCTGGCCTTGGATAACCCAGAATAGGTAACTAGAAGAGGTTTAAATGGCTAAATTTAGTAAATATGCAGGTAAACCGCTTTAACTTTTGTTAATGATATTTGAAGATAACAGTACACATTACACAAATTTCCCATAGTTGCAATACCAGAGTACATTTCTCACTTGCATTTTCCTATATGTTTAAATTTAAGTAGCTAGTGATGCATTTCCATGTATAAAACATACCTGCATAAACTAACTTGATATATATTTGAACTTTGTAATTTATATTTTTTTTTTATTTTGTAGTCCATTACGTTCGGTGAATCTTATTAATCACTTAAACAATAGTTTATGACTATCCGAACTTTATATTTATTAAATTTGTTAAAACTTACTGAACCAGAACGTTTTCGATCGCTGATGAGATCGGAGAGAAGACACTGATGAAGATCGGCACATAGCAATCGAAAACATTCTGTCTCAGTAAGTTTTAACAAATTTTCTAAATATAAAGTTCGGATAGTCATAAACTATTGTTTAAGTGATTATATTTTTTGTTTCAGCTTATCAGATTTCTCTTAATAGTTTTTTTTTTTTAATAATTACCTTTTGTCTCTGCAATAAATACAAACCTGCTACAGAGATTACATCAGATGTTACTATAAAACAATTATTTTTAATTATAAATAATTAAAACTTCTTAAATTACAAAAACATTTTATTTATGCCCTGATATACATTTCGATTCCAAAGCAATCATCTTCAGAGGAAATTACTAGAAGACTAAATCTTGTAGTTAGTAGAGGAGTTAGTCTCGTAGGAATTTCCTCTGAATATGATTGCTTTGTAATTGAAATGTATATTAGGACATTAATAAAAAGTTTGTGTGGTTTAGGAGGTTTTATTTGTTTATAATTAAAAATAACACCATAGTTGCTCCAAGTGATTATAATTATTTTTATGTTTAAAAGTGTTTAAGTTTATCCATATTGTTCCTTTTACTCAATACATAAAAGTACTGTAAAAAACCTTTACCTATAAATCCTTCGACAACAGTTATCATTTCCCCCCCACCCTCAGTATTTCAACAGATTATATTATTATTATTTTTACCCATATACAATACAAATTTCTAGCAAAAAAATGCCAAAAAATGTAAAATGCTAAAGTATTTTGTATGCTCAGATGTAAAATATAGAAACATTTCTTGGCTAAAAGTAAAAGGTATGTTCCCCTATGTCTGAATATTGCTAGAATAAATGAGGGTTGTCCAAAAATTAAAGACCGTTTTCATTTTAAAAAGCAGGAAAATTTTATTGTACATATAAAAACTATTTTTCAGTGTAGTCCCCGTCAACATCTATGCACTTGCTTAGCCGGGGGATGAGCTTCTTAATGCCTTGGTCGAAGAAGTCTCCCGCCTGTGACCGCAACCATTTCACCACCTCTTCCTGGACTTCTTCATCAGTCTCAAAGCGTTTTCCAGCCAAATGTTGCTTCAGGTAAAGGAAATCAGGATCGGAGCCAGATCAGGGCTGTAAGCAGGATAGCTAAGAACATCCCATTTAAAGGAATCCAGGAGCGCGGTGGTGACCGCCGCAGTGTGGGGCCGAGCATTGCCGTGCAACAAACAGACTCCCTTGCTCAATCTCCCTCGGCGCTTGTTTTGGATCGCTTTTAGAAGCTTTTTTAGGGTTTCACACTATCGAGCAGCGTTAATTGCGGTGCCATGAGGTAAAAATTCGACAAGAAGAACTCCTTAACGGTCTCAAAAGACGGTTGCAATGATTTTTTTGCAGACTGTTTGGCGAAATTTTTTGACACAAGGTGATGTGGAGTGACGCCATGTCATGGATTGCTGTTTGGACTCAGGTGTATGGTGGTACGTCCACGTTTCATCTCCAGTCACAATTGAGTCAAAAAACTCCTCCCCTCCCTGTTGAAACGATCCAAAAACTTAAGGGGACTTTCCACGCGATTTCCTTTGTGATCTTCGGTCAACATTTTTGGCATCCAACGAGCACACACTTTTCGGTAACCTCATTTTTCCATCGAAATTGTTTGAATTGTTGATTTACTGACTTCAGGTATCATTTTGGCAAAATCTCGGATCTCGGTAATTTTTCTTCAATTTTCAACAGCAATGCTTCGTTGAAGGATGATTTCCTCCTCCCTCCCTTCTTCGTCATGGACGTTGGTTCTGCCACTTTAAACCCTGTACACCACTTCCTGACATTGCGTTCATTCATTACATTACTGTAAATTACCTTCACACCTCGATAAATATCAACAGGGCGCAACTTTTCTGCATGAAGGAATCGGACGATGGAGCAAACTTCACAACTGGCGGGATTCGGTACTGGGACATCCATCGCTAACGACTGCCAAGGACACACTAATAAAGGTACAGATGCGCGCGATGCCTCATTTTAGAGGGGGGAGGCGAAGCTACAAGGTAGTGCTGCCACCTAGCAAAATATTTCACCAGTGAGGCCGTAAAGTTCAAACGGTTTTTAATTTTTGGACAACCCTCGTACAAATAAAATCTACATTGTAAGTTTAATATTCCAACAATTACATATGAGTATTTGAACAAAATATAGTTTGATACAATGTCAAAAGCAAAATTAATACCATAGTAAGTAAGATTTATTGATGAGCTATGTAATTGGTGAACATTCATACGCTACAACAACCAACTTAAGATTACCTATACTAAAATATTTTTTTAAGTATTATATACTTAATATATATTTAAGTATTTTCTGGAAACTAAATTAAAAAAATACTCAAATTTTTGAATATTTTTTTTGTATGTGTTTTAAAAGAAATTGATAGTATAGGATGAGTAAAATATTTTAGATTTATTAAATTCGGATAATGCATGTTTGGCACTTTTAGCTTATGAAGTTTTCTTTCTGTCTTACTGACAAGAAATCTTGCCTATCTATGAGGCTCTCTTTGCACTGTTTTATGCTGAATATTATAATGTAAACTTAAAAAGTGGAGAAATGTAAAAACTTTTAAAATCACTAACAGTAAACCCCTCTTATCCGAACTTCGCTTAACCGAAACTTAGTATGCAAGGTGTGGACAATGCAGTAAATATCCTGAGTGTAGAGGGGGGGGGAGGGAGATTGTTGTTGTTTTGTTAGAAAATACAACTACTGTAATATTTACAGTAAAATTGGTGTTTTGTGTTTTACTTGAAGAAATATAACTTAAAATACTTACCATTGCTTATCCGAAATGGTTCCACCCAAATTATTTTGGATGAGGGATTTTACTGTACCTATTATATGTACACCTACTCCAATGTATAGGAGTTTAGTTAGAAAACACTTACCCATTATATGGATCTACTTCAATGTGTAGGGGCTTAGTAACAAAACCAGCCACAGCTACTGTAATACCGCTTCCATCAAGCCCACATCGCACAACCTGCCACAATGTGTTTCCTGCATGTGGAACTTCAGCTAAAATATATAGCTGATCATTGAGCCAATCCACAGTGAGATCATAAGGTGTAAGGTTAGGCCTGGCCGTGAGCAAAGGATTTGGGGAAGTATAAACACGAGATGATGTTACCCAAACATATCCCGATGAATCAGAAACAAACAATAGGTCCTTCCTGACATGAACTGCAACACCTAAAACCAATCCAGTATTTAAATATTACCTCTTGGCCTTCAGTATCTCTGAATAAATGAATTTCAGAAGTTTAACTGGAAAATTCCGATGTCTGTTTAACTAGATGCAATAAATTTAAAAACTTTAACAGCATTTGTAATTTATTTTATGCCAATGAAATCATAAACACTTTTGGTTTAAGGATGTGTATATTATACATATAGTATAACTTATACAAAATTGTTTTTGTTATGAAATTCTAAAGGCGCTGTGAATAGAATAGGAGTAGAAGTAAAGGTTAGAATGTTTATAAATTAAAACAGAAAATTTTCTTATTTAGAAAGTATAAAGCAGCTGGTAACAGAAAAGATCAAAGTTTTCATGGAAAAAAGGTCCTGCTTCTTCAGCACTTCTTCTTAAAATTTTAGACAGGTCTGCAGTACATTTGTAAATATTGTAATATCTGCATAACATTTTAAATGTACCAAGTATAAGCTGTTATGGTTTTATACAGGCTGCTAAATTAGGGGATTTAAAACAGGCTTTGATTCCATGTTTAAGAACAAAACCTTCACTAAACACTTTTAAATGTTTTAAACTTGCCTATAGTAGCACTTTTTTGCTTGTTGAGGACGGCCGTTTTGGGAGATGTGTCCCTTTGTCAACTCAGACCGTAACTGATCTCAAGGTTTACGTAGGTTAGGGTGGGGGTGGGATATTTTGGTGGTGTGGGTGTATTAGGAGTTATGATGTCAAAAAGTGCATGTGAGTTGTAATGTAATTGTGTATTGAGTATGTGTGTAGGGCAGCGATTCCCAACCAGTGTGCCGCGGCACACTGGTGTGCCATGAGATCGTGGTAGGTGTGCCGCGAAATTAGGGGTTGTAATTATGTATTTATTTCGTCGTGGTTAAATACAACCGTTGGAAAAATAACCAATGTTTTTAGATTAAAATATGCATGGTAAGAAGTCAATCTACCAATTTTGACATCGATGGTATCGTCAACCGATCGACAGTATTGTCTCCGTAACTGTTGCCGCGGAAGTGGAAGAGGGGAGGTCATCGCCCCTCCACACAACACGAGACCGCCTCCTCGCTCAGTTAGTATGTGTTAGTTCTCAGTGCTGTTTGGTTCCGAGTTGAAATGGATCGTTTTGTGATTAGGTCTAAGTGTAATGATTTACCTAGCACTAGTGCGAGTTCAAGTTCATATGAAAGTAGTGTCGATGTCAGTATTAATACTGGTGCGAGTTCGAGTTCAAATGAACGTAGTATTGATGTTAATATTAAGACAAATGTTTTGTCAGGTGGATCGATGAAACGCAAACGTAGTGACAATAATGACGGTGGTGACGTTGGCAAGTTTCGTCAATATCATGAAAGCTACTTGTTATTCGGTTTCACATCATCTGGTGGTGAACGGCCTAAACCTCAATGCCTAATTTGTGGCGATCAGTTGTCTAACGAAGCCATGGTACCAAGTAAGTTGAAAAGGCACCTACTTACAAAACATTCATTTGCAGCAGAAAAACCTGTTGCATATTTTAAAAGACTATTATCAAATCAGACATCTCAGGCTTCTACATTTACAAAACAGTCATCTGTGTCGAGTAAAGCACAAGAAGCCAGCTACGCTGTGGCTGAATTGATTGCACAAAAAATGAAATCCCATACGACTGCTGAAACAACCATTCTTCCAGCGTGCTGTAAAATCGTTAAAATTATGTTTGGAGAACAATATGAAAAAGAGGTTAGAAAAATTCCGCTTTCTAACAATACAATAAAAAGACGTATTGAAGATATGTCTAAAGATGTTGAAACTCAAGTAAATGAAAAACTCAAGGCTGCAGATTTCTTTGCTATTCAAGTGGACGAGTCGACAGATATAACAGGGAAACCCCAGGTTCTGGCTTTTGTTAGATTTATTTGTGAAAATAACTTAATCGAACAGTTTTTATTTTGCAAAGACCTTCCTGAACATACAACTGGACGGGACATTTTTCAGTTAGTGAACGATTATATTACTACTGCTGGATTGTCTTGGCAGTCTTGTTTAGGTGTTTGTACGGACGGGTGTCCTGCGATGGTGGGGCGTCTGACAGGTTTTCTGGCTTTAGTTAGGAAAGAAAATTCAGATATTACTTTCACGCATTGCTTACTTCACAGAGAAGCACTTGCTGCTACGTCCTTGGTACCTGAGTTGAATGATGTCTTGCAAACTGTTGTGAAAATGGTAAACTTTATTAAAAGTAGGCCATTGAAAGCAAGATTATTCACTAGTTTGTGTTCAGCTATGGATGCTGAGCACACCCAGCTGTTGTTGCACACAGAAGTAAGATGGTTATCTCGTGGACGTGTACTTCAAAGGTTTTATGAACTTAGAGATGAGTTATTAATATTTTTTACTTGTGAAGAGTCCAATTTTGCTCGTTTTCTCAGTGATGATGCCTGGTGTACCAAAATTGCGTTTTTAGCAGACATATTTGGGAAACTCTATTTTTTGAACAAAGGTATGCAGGGAAAGCGAGAAAATATTCTCACATCGACAGACAAAATCAGTTCTTTCAAGCAGAAGCTTTCAATGTGGATACAAAAAATTGAAAATCAAGCAGTGTGGGACATGTTTGATCTGTTAAAAGACTGCAACATAAATTCAACTCTTTCTGAAATTTTTTTGAAAAGTCTTCGTCAGTTAGGAGATAACATCAACAATTATTTTCCCTCCCTTGACGTCTCTTCGATGGACTGGGTGAGAAACCCTTTCATTGACTGTGCTTATGAGTCTGCAATGTTTAATACTGATGAAGAAAGTGAATTGATTGACATCAAGAATGACCGTGGGCTCAAATTACAGTATAGTAAATTAGTTGAAGAAGCAGAGGTGGAGTCAAAACTAACGAAAACAAAGACAAATGTAGACATTTCATCCTTTTGGGTTCCTCTCATAAACGAGTACCCTTTGATTTCAAAGAAAGCCATGAAAGCAATACTTCCCTTTTCGACCTCATACCTCTGTAAAGCGGCTTTTTCCTCAATGAACGCCATCAAGACAAAAAATCGTTCCCAACTAAAAACTTTGGAAGACGACTTGCGGGTTTGTTTGTCAACCATCCGACCGAGAAAGGAACACATAATGAAGGACCACCAATCACAAATCTCCCACTAAGACTAAATCTTTTGTCAAAGTTAAAATATATACATTTGTTGTATTGAAATGTATTATTATTATTATTATCCCCCTGTTATTTCTTGTCGAATACTCGTTGTTTAGAATTATTTAACAATTATTTCTTGATGTTTATAATCGGAAAATAACAAAAATAGTAATCGTTGTTGGTACGTCTCTAATAGAAGTTCGTTCCAGAAATTAGTTAATTTAGTGTGCCGTGACAAAATGTGGATTTTAGTTAGTGTGCCGCACGATAAAAAAGGTTGGGAACCGCTGGTGTAGGGTGTAGTTTGAACAACTCACACGCACTTTTGACATCATAACTCCTAATACACACAAAATACACCCACACCACCAAAATATCCCACCCCCACCCTAACCTACGTAAACCTTGAGATCAGTTACGGTCTGAGTTGACAAAGGGACACATCTCCCGAAACGGCCGTCCTCAACAAGCAAAGTAAGTGCTACTATAGGCAAGTTTAAAACATTTAAAAGTGTTTAGTGATTACTAGTAGCTCACGCTAAGATGGAATCAACAAATGTTAACAAAACCTTAATCATTTTCTCTTGTCTACACATACTTTAAAACTCCAAAACTATAAATATAAAATTCTGTGCTCTCTTTCAATTGTAAAATATTTTATTTTAAAAACTATGATCTACGAATTGTTTAGTTAAACTCTGCAACTTCCTTAAAAGTGTCTAGTGCTTTACAACATGGTTTTAATTTTAGTCTGGTACTAAAAAGTCTTAATTAAAAGTATTACTATACAACAGAATAAAAGAGACTAATTTTCAAAAGTAATTATTTGAAGAAATGAGTGAAAATTACTAACTTACAATAATGATGTATTATGGTTTTCACTTAATTCTTTCACTTAAGATCTAATAAGTGAAATCAAGATGATATCAACAACCAACTTAAAATTACCTATACTAAAATATTTTTTAAATATGTTTATCCCTACTATATACAAAACACTTTATTGTATTTAAATGTTGAGATTTGTCCAACTATATAATATTTCTTAGTGCAAAGCCCCACTATGGATAATTTAATAACAGCATGAACTCTTGCGAAATGAAATGGTGAACTTTCTTCGCTCTTGCAAAAATAATATCTTTGAGTCAAGTGCTGTGGTTATTTATACAGTAAATAAATATAAGCAATTGAACTGAACAATCTTTTTAACATGAAGTTACTGCAAGATTAAAGAAATTCAAAACTAACCTCTAATAAGGTGTGTTGTTCTATACATTGTAACAGGCTCTTCCAGGAAGTCTTTCGAATGACTAATGACTGTATTGTGACGTCCAACAAGTAATATCAACTGCAATGTTTCTTTTACTGAAACAATTTTAATCAAATTTTAAAATACGTTTGTGCCCATCTTCAGTTGTACAAACAAATTAATTAATGTCAGGTGCATATAGAGTCATTACACTAGACATCAAAATGTTTCACTTTAAGCAATGTTTCAATTGATGTGCTAGAGTTAAGCTATTATAACAAAATGAATAAAATATATCAATGATAATCAATTTTTAAAAAGTTATAATTATGATTATTTAAAGTTCACTAAATGTTTAAGTGTTTGTATCAAAGGACAAAATTATAATTACAAAATATTACAATGCAAAATGTAAAACTTTTATTTGATACAAAATTTTACAAATACAAAACTAATAATCATATGCATTTTTTCCATTTTGAAGTTTAAAATACAATAATTTTAGAATTTAAATCTATAAAAGTGCTTTACAAATATTTTGAAGACATTCTTAAACTAATGGCTTTTTCTGGAAATGTATTTGTACTTAAGGGATATTCCAAGTACAACAGATATATGATGCATTTATTGTCATATTTCCTTCATGATATTAAAAGAATGTGTTTTCCTGATAAGTAAAATTACATGCCAGTGGTGCTTATGATTTATTACATAAATCTTAAATATTTTATATAAATATTATTTTATTTCATCTCCACTTCAGCTATTAGTTTTTAACTAAAAATACTTGTACATATATTATTATGTTACACTTGTCTATAGTGCACTTACTTTTTTGATTATTAAGGACTATTATTGGTGTCTCATTGTCAACTCAGATCATAACTCAAACTGACAATAGGACATATCCACTGAAACTGCTGTCCTCAATAATCAAAAAATAAGTGCTACTATTGGCAAGTGTAACATACGAACAGTGTTTTTTTTGTATAAATATTTATTGTATGTTATTTGGATTTAGTTTTTGTAATTGGTCCAAAATAAATCTAATAGCACTTATAAATTTAAGATATCAGATACTGTGGCAATATATTATACAAACATTTTTTTCCAATATATCTTCAAGTTCATATTTCTGCATTTCCTAACATTATATTTCCTTTGTTGACGGATATCAAAATGACTCCATTTTCAAAACTTAAATAGTACTCGGATAATGTTAGGAAAAGCAGAAACTTTTTCTCGAAGTGAAGATAAGTAATAATGAGATTTTCCCAACTACAGACCAGAAACATTTTAACACGCCTTGATTGCGTATATGCATAAATGGATACAATAAAACAGGAAGTTTTTTTTAACATTTTGTTATTAAAATGACAATATGGTGAAACAGTTAAGTTACAAGACTGCTTACCCCTTGAGTATGCTGGTGTTGTAACGACAAATGTCGCAGCAGGACCTAATCCAGCAGCATTTCGCATCATAATTGAAACCGAATAGTTGCGTGATGGTTGTAGATTTTGAAACATATAGAAGTCTTTGTTCTCAGAAGCTGGTATATCCTAGACCCAGAAGTTCCAATAATTTATGCATATTTATTTTTAAAAACATATCTATTATAATACATGTACAGAGTTTATACAATAAAAGCAATTCAAGAGAATAACTTTCACAAATTTTAAAAATTTTAAATAAAATATTTAATTAAACTCTAAACTTTAGTACAAATTTTTTTATATACACTGAATATGAAGGTTTTATTTATTGAAAAATTAAAATTCAGGAATTAATAAGTCAGAATTATTTTCCTATTAATGCATAGAATTAACTTTTCCTTTTGGTAACCTCCTTGAACAAGGGTAAAACAAAAATTTCTATTGACACAAACTCTATCTAATCTATGTGACTGATTTGCAAATGAGATGCTTTTATGAAGAAAATGTTGATGTTCCCCACCGAACTTGGGTCATACATCACAACTCTTTAAAACTGTATGCAAGTTACATTTTTCTTCGTCTATCTTGATTATTAACCCTCCTATTTTATTTATCTTATGAGCCTATTTTGATCAGTTACTGTTTTTTTCATGCTTCAATGCTATTAAGGTTTATGCCATATAGAATATTCAGAATTAAAGACTTTTGTTGTTCATCTTTATCATCCAAGTGACAAATGTTTTAAAGTATGTTGTACTTTTAAGCACAAGTATTGTAAACTTGCAGTTTTTGTGTGGTACATCTTGAGATTTTTTAAAATACTACTTTTGGTTTCACTTGGAAAAAACACTACTTACTGATATTTTTCAGCAGATGCATTTCACACTAGACCATAGAACACCAATACACCACAGACTGACCCCAATACAACACACCTGAGCAATAATCTTGTCTGTGACTCACAACATTTAACAATGCACTGATTTAGTGCAAAACGTGTCTGCTGAAAGATGTCAGTATATAATGGTATTTTGACACGTGATACAAAAAGTAGTACAAATATTGTAACCTTTAATCATCTGGGCCCAAAACTCACTTCAGGATGAATTGGCAAGAAATAAATAATGTATAAGAACAAACCCAGAAAAATATTGTTGTAGGAAAATGTTCATTTTATATAGTACATTTGAAATAAATTTTATGTTTGGACTTAATTAAACAACAATTTGACAAATTAAAGTAAATTTATGAAAAACTTACTAAAACAACTTTCACAATTGCACCAACTGATCTTCATCTGTATCTTAGTAGTGTCTCACACTACTGAATATCATTTAGGGTGTTTGAATGTTATGTCTCAATAATTTTTTCTTAGATGTAGTTTAACTATATATTTTTACTTTACCAAATGTAAACATTTTCCTGATCGTCATGGACAAGAATGTTGATGAAAAATAATTTATCATTTAGCAATGAAACTCTACAGTAGAACACTAAATTTTACAATATAAAGTGAGAAACCCTTACAATGAGATGTGATTGTCGAAGCAACTCTAATAAAAACTACAAAAATATTGTGAGAGTTGAGTTTTTAGTCTGAATTACTGTACTACACCCTATATAGGCAATATATAGGGTATAAACTTACTTTATAGGGTATAGTAAGTTTATAAACTTTCAATAATATTTATTTTAAAATATTTATAATTATCATTAATACAAAAATTTATTCAGACCACATTAATCAACAATAACCCTTGCTACAAATATTTTCATATTTTAATAATCAATTTAATGATCAATTGCTGGTGTTTAATGATCAATTAAATAATTGAACATTTAGACGACAATGGTCATAATTTAGTTTGTAAGGGGCTAAAACATCAAATAAACATTAAATTAACTTGTTTATTTATTATTTTGTACTATTGCTCAAACGCACAATTATTCTCTTTAAAATAAAAATATCCTATGATTAACATAAACTACTAGTTTTCATAAATAGTTATAAAAGCAGTTGGTTTATTAGTTCTAGTCTGCAATAAAACTAGGTTAAAAACAAAAAGTAAAAGATGTTATAATACTTTGTTAAGAATGCAAGCACATCAACAAAAACATGCAAAGCAGAGAATGTGAAATTCATTGAAGCATGTTGAAAATTAATTTAAAATTAGTTCTAAAAGCAAAAATATTTGTAATAAGAAAAAGAGACACACACATGACAAAAAGGAAGCAGAAATAGAGTGGAACAGGCAAAAAGTAGACATTTTGTCTGGAAATATTATTGCCGAAGAAAAATGCTATAATCAATGTAATAACTGCAAAAGTGCTCATTAGTGGAACTCGTTGTAAAAAAATATCAAAAGCGTTTTTAATCGCAGTGAGGTGGTGTTAGAAATAAAATGCTGCCTTAAGCAACTGTACAGGATACACACCAGAGGCTTTTAGTATTTATGTTTTAACAAAATTTGAACGATTTTTGCAGAGATAGTTACGATATACGAAGATTTTTGAACAAGTATCTATGCTGGCTTATTAAAATTTGTTGAAATAGCAATTTTTAATAAAATGTGTTTAGTTTTGTTAGAATATTTATTTTGTAGTTTATGAGCTTTAATTACAGTTATTTAACTGAAACTAGTTAACAGCTGAGTGGTAGCTTGTGGCTCCTAGGCTTCTGAGCCTTATAACTCCAGCTATTACAGAAAGGTTATTGCAGCTATAATTCTTCAAGCAAGGTTAATGCAGTGCCTAACATTTTAGAATAGTTTTATTTCATCACAATATTAGGAAATTTTAATAGATACATGAACTCTTATAATTCAGAAATCTTTCTTAACAACCGCTAAGTATTATTTTATTATTGACCTAACTTGATCTACTCGTTTACACTTAAACACTTGCTTCTTGTTTACACTTAAACACTTGCTACTCGTTTACACTTAAACACTTGCTACTCGTTTACACTTAAACACTTGCTACTCGTTTACACTTAAACACTTGCTACTCGTTTACACTTAAACACTTGCTACTCGTTTATACTTAAACACTTGCTACTCGTTTACACTTAAACACTTGCTACTCGTTTACACTTAAACACTTGCTACTCGTTTACACTTAAACACTTGTTACTCGTTTACACTTAAACACTTGTTACTCGTTTACACTTAAACACTTGCTACTCGTTTACACTTAAACACTTGCTACTCGTTTACACTTAAACACTTGCTACTCGTTTACACTTAAACACTTGCTACTCGTTTACACTTAAACACTTGTTACTCATTTACACTTAAACACTTGAACATATATTGATATGATACACTTAATGTAGCAGCTCTTATTATTATTTTTAATGAGAACTGCCATTTCAGGAGATGTATCTAATGTCAACTCAGACTGTAGCTGACCTATATGCGGTTAGATTAGAGTGGGGGCAAGGTAAAGCTGGCAGTAGGTTAGGATAGGAATGTTAGATGATTTTTGAAAAAGGTTTTTGGAATATGATGTTAAAAAGTGTGTATGAAATATAATGTTATTGGATGTAGCTTAAAATGTGCATGCAGTTCCTATTCTTCAGTCATATATATTTGACTATACTTTATGTAGTTTGTGTAGAATTAGTAGTTTGGTTAGTGTTATGTTTGCGTAGTTGTGGTTTGTGGATATTGGCTGTTCACCAAAGTTCACAAATAGAAACACTTGATCAAACTTAAATGAACAATTAATATCCACAAACCACAACTATACAAACAAAACATCAAATCTAAAACTTGTATTCAAACTAAATAATAATAACAACTTCAGACCCCTGAACAGTACAAACATTTCAAGCTAAATCCAACATACATACACAACACCAAATTACATTACAGTTTAGACACACTTTTTGACATTGTAAGTTCAAAAACGCCTTCACAGATCATCTATAATATCCCTGTCATAACTTATCCCAAACATTCTACACCCCCATCCCAATCTAAAACTACCAAGAGGTCAATTACAGCTTATTTAACACTGGGATACATCTCCCAAAATAACCATCCCCATTGAACAAAAAAAGTGCTACTTAAGACAAGTGTCACATATTGTTATATGTCAAAAAGTTCAAGATTTTAATAATATTGTAGTAAAAGTTTAATATTTATAAATTGTCTCTTATTGAGAAAAAGGACAATATAACCTATATTAACATCACTAGTAGTAGTGTATAAAATAATTGAATGGAGTTATGTAGAAAAAAGATTCATGTACCAAAGGCCATTTCTTATGAATATAATGGTTGGATGTTGACAATGGTTGTTTGTTTGCTTGCATGATAACAATATGAAAAAAAAAATTAATTTGTTTTAAGAAAGTACCTTGTATATTCCATCAGACTTGAGTACTTTATAAAACAAAAATACTTGGTAAATGTAGAATAGGGGTCATAAAAATGACTGAGAAAAACATTTGACATTTTTCGAAAAATTTGTAGGGAAATGTGCTCTTAAATTTTATGCTGGCGTAATTCTAAAATGTAACCAAGACATTTCTGCATGAAATTTGCTGAAAATTCTATTTGCTCATTTTAAGTCCAAGACATACAGACAAAACTACTTTGAAATCGAAAAATTTCTACATCTGTAAACAGTTATTTGTAGCAGCTTTAAAACAGTTTACTTGTTTGAGTAAACTGTGAAATCAAACAATTGGTGTATAATTTTAGAATGCCTGTGCAACAATCCAGTGAAGGAGAGTGAGGTCAGGTATCTCATTGTACAACCTCACCTTAAGGGCTGTGTAACCGGAAGGCAACTCGTTAATCTGCAAAACATAAGAAAGGATAGGACCATTGGGGAAGGGACCAGGTTCCCAAGACAAAGACACCCTTGTAGAATCAGCAGGAGTAGCCCTCACTATTGAAGGAGGAGACGAAGGTGTTCCTCCTGGTAAAGTGCTGATTACTAGACTTGGCTCCGACACAATGGGATCATTGTGATGGCGAGACAGTAACAAAGCGATGCGAAACTGGAAACAAAATAAATATGTAAGCTAAATACAAAATAAAGTAAATGAAAAAAATCAGTTGATTTGCGAGTCAAATATATACCAGATGCAAAATAAATAGTACTGAAACTAAATCAGTTCTAGTAGAATGTCAGATATAGTATCATTTTTTGTGGTTTTATAAGTATATTTTGTTGTTCCCAAAACATTCCTTTTCGTTCACAATGGTTTCATCAATATGGGGAAACCAGCCACACTGCCTTAAAAAAACATTGCTTACCTTTAAGATACTTTTGGCAACCGCCTTATCTCCTTTAAATAAACTTTCGTTCCCCATCCATTACCCCCTCCCGATCTTACACCTTTTGACACCTACGTCTGGGGAATGATCCAGGAAAATATTTTCCGTAATGAGCCATTGATCACTGTCTTCCAATTATGGGAAAAAATAACCATGTGTATAACGAGCAAGAAATAAGCCCTCTCCACCAAAATGATGCAAAACGTTCAAGAATGGTACGATGGTTGCCACAAATTGAACGGAGGTCATATAGAACATGTTTATACCCCAGAACCTATTTAGCTTTGTTTTACTTGTATGTGTTTATAAAACTATGTAAATAAATTAAAATGAAATTTTGGAACTATTTCAATAGTGTTTATATTGCTGCATGTGGTATTTTTTATTATATTGGAGATTTTTCGGAAATCGATTTATTCAAGCATCAGGCCTTGTTATGTTTTATTTGTAGATCAACAAAATGTTTCTTATTATTGCAGTAACTGTGACCATATGCATTTGTAGTGTATTTGAAAAAACTCAAGTAAACATCTTGTTAGTCAGATTTCCACTTCTACTTCCATAGATTATCAATCTGACGGAAACTATATGATAGAATTGGCAATAATGTGAAAAATATGTTGATCCACAACAAAAACATAACATGGCCTGATGATGGAAATAAACATAGCCAATGAAATAAAATATACACTGACTCGCAAATCAATTGCTTTTTTCATTTACCTTCTATTCATGTGAGCGTAAACATGAACTAAATAGAAATTAGTTTGGGCAAAATAGAATGTTAAGATCAGTAATTCATTCCTCAAAACTTTCTACACTTTTTATTCATATAACCAAATAATATTACTCTAGGTAATTAGGTTTTTGAGTTATAAATTATGAATATTTATTGCTTCCTGAGTGCTAACGCATGATGCATTACACCAATCAAATAGGTGTAAGTATAGCAAGTGGCATAATAAATGCATAAAAACCTCTTAACCACAAACTTTCTTCATTTTATCCTTATGCACATTTCAGTTGCCAAATAATCATCCTCAGAGGAATAACATACAAAGACTGTATGTAACCAGTCTTTATTTGTTATCCCTCTGAGGATGGTTACTTGGTAACTAAAATGTACATAAGGGTAAAATAAAGAAGGTTTATGGTTATGAGGTTTTTTTGTATTTATTATTAAATTCAACCACAGTATATTCCTAATAAATAATATCAAGTACCATTGCTTGGTACTGGGATCTTCACAGATTATGGAAATAAGGTTATTTTTTGTTTTTCAGCCTCCTAACCATATTTTCTTATATTACAGTTATCTTATTCACACAATATACACCTAAATATTTCTGTGACAATGCTCATTTCCATCCAATAAAGACTTCCTCAGGAAGTTGCTATTAGGACTATTGAAAAATAAGACTGTCATGAAAAAATGACATTGAGATTCTTCTATTTATAAGTCTATAATTCTTATTTAGTTTGATTTGATTTTGATCCTTGTGTCTGATGAATTTCATAAGATAATATACCATATTCTTTTGCTTTGATTAAGGTTAGTTGAGAGGAGCTATCCATTTATTGCTGACCTAAGTGAACTGAATTTCATTCCAATTCTTTAATCTTATTTCTGTTACATCCTTAGAAATATTATTATATTACCAACATCTCAGAACTTTTCAGCCATGGTCTACTTTGAAAATTATTTTTTTAATTATAAAGGAATTGGAAGAAAAAGTGAATGGTTTTTGATCCAACTGTAATTAAAACAATGCGAGTGGGGAGAACCAGTTCATTGACTTTTATTCCCTCTCTCAATCCCATTACAGTTGTAATGAAGTCGTGGAACACAAAACATTGTGCTTTTATCATAGAGCCTTATTTTAATCCCATTTATTCAGTAGTCAAAATGCAGCGTTTGTACTCCCAAAAACACAGAAGCTTTACGATTGTCAGTAGCCAGAAGTCCATGTTGCCCTGCCACTCATCACACAGTTGTGCTAGGAATATCAGATCGAAGTATCCATAGAATTTTGCATTTGGATCTTCATTTTCATATGTATAAAATCATAACTGGTCAAGAACTAAAGCAACATGTTTTCCAAATCTGAAGAGAGAAGTACAATCTATTCTGAACATTTTAACTAGATTAAATACTCATAATGTCAAATGAGGCTCATTTTCACCTATCTGGCTATGTTAATAAGCAAAATTTCTGGTACTGGGTGGCAGAAAATCCTCGTAGTCTACACGAAACACCACTTCATTGTGAACATGAGATAGTTTGGTGCACAGTGGCTAAATTCAGATTGAAAGTTCATACTTTTAAGGAGAAAACGGTCGAGCAGTTTCGATTACTTCAAGTCGTTAAGTCAAAATGCTGCATAATTTCCTTGCACCAGTTACAACATCGTGAACTTTATATTGCAAATGTTTGGTTCCAACAAGATGGGGCTACTGCTCACACTGCAAGAGTGTAAATGAATGCATTACGAGAAATGTTTTCAGAACGTGTGATTTCAAGAAATGGTGACCTTTCATTGCCGACTCGCTCCCCAGATCTTTTGGCATTTGACTTTTTTTTAGAGTTATTTGAAATCGAAAGTGTATGTTCGGAAGACCGAATACAACTGAAGATCTGAAGCTATCAATTTGCAATGAAATAGCAGCGATAGCGAACAACATCATTGTGAAGGAAATGGATAACTTCTACAAACAATTCCATGAATGCGTGCAGAATAAGGTTTGTGACTTGACTGAAATATTTTTTAAAACGTAAGTGAATTTTATAATTCAAGTGCTTTAATTAAAAATGGCAAGAAATGATGTTCAAATATTTTAATAATTTTTTTAATCATATTTCTGATTATTTTTATTCATTTCCAAACCATCCACTATTTCTGCCGGACCTGTATAATCACTGCCCAGAACTGAAGCCTGTGTGTTTATTGGCTTTTTGAATTACTGAACATCAGTCTTATATCTGTATCCCTAGCTGTACATCCACTTCACGAAACATTAAAACCAGCACCAGTGTGGTATCCCTTTTGTAACCAGTCCAGAATTTTAAATTATGCTTTGTTTTGAAAACTAATTCATCTTTGCAAAATTATTAAGGTTGAAACCCCTCAATCTTGAATAAAAATTTACAATTTATAAATGCTGGAAATTATCTTTATATAATTAACGTTGGAAGGACTATTGTTATTATATATTTGGATTTAAAAAATGTGAAACTATATTGTAAACTCATTTATAAATTTAACTTGATATAAAACCAGGTTTTGATATTTCTCAGTAGAAGCATTTTGGGCAGTCAATTGATCAATTCTGTGAGTCATGGACAGAGAGTTCTGGGGTCCTTCGTTATTGTGGACCTGTGGTGTTTTGATATTGTGTGATGTGATATTTTGTATAGTTTTTTACGAACCAATCAAATATAGTGTTTGATTGTGATAGCAAGTATGTTTTATTTTTTAGAATGTGTTGTGATTGATTTTTATATATTTTCAGTTGTGTTCATTTTATTGCTTTAATTGATGAAGTCTAGAATTTCTAGGTTTGTATCAATGTTGGTGTATGTGTGTCATTACACCAAGATTTGTCTTGTATACATATGGTAAAATTTGACAATTTAAATAAAATTTTATCATACTCATATAAGATTCACTACCTATTTTTACCAACATTGATGCAAAACAAGAAATTCTAAACTAAAGCAATAAACTGAACATAATAGAAAATTTCAAAAAATACAAACCACAAAAACCAACCACAACACATACTAAATAATAAAACGTACTCACAATCAAACACTATATTTCAATACATAATAAAAAGAGCTACACTCAGAGCAACAATACATTACAGAACATTAAAACAACAAAGATTCATAGTAAAACAGACGCCATAACTCTCTGTCCATTACTCACAGAATTGAACCACGCACTGGCTAAGTGTGAAATACATCTGAAAAATGTCAGTAAGTAGTGGAATGCTAGAAATGGTAAACTAACCCTGTATTTGGTGTACGGTTGTAAGTTTTCGACAAGTACAGTTGAATGAGGACCCCATGATTGGTTTCGACAATATTGCCAGGTGTCTGCAATCTCTTCGTATCGCCATTGAACCAAGTAACTTATGTTCGCAAACCTTTTCCCATCCCATTCCAAGCTTAAAGATGTATCTGTAAGAGTGTCTGCAACTAACGCTGGAGCTGGAGGGGTGCCAATTTCATCTGAAACAAGTAATTCGGAGTTAACATAAGCTTAACCTTTAACAAACAGAAGTTTTCTGTTGAAAATGACAAATAATTTAAAATGGATGTTATACTTAATCATGATTGGTTGCATATAGTTTGGAATGGACTCTACAAAGAGATATTAAGTACAAAGGAGAACAACTGATGAAAAAGATATCTTTACAGCATCAAGATTGTGCCAGATTAACCGCTATTGCCTTCTCAGCTAGCTTAGGCCACAGAATCAATATAGACCTCATATTTGGCATATCCAGGCTTATTAGGTTCAACAACTCATGCGAATTAGTTTAAGCTAGTTGGGTTATAATTTGTAATGTTCGTAAACTTCCTGTTGTTGGGTTCTTTGGACTCTGTTATTCTTATTGTAATTATAAGTGAATGTAATGTTTTGAGAGTTATTTGTTTATGTAAATACAATTTAGAAACACATAGTTACTAAAATTATCAGCACAGTATAAGTTGTCCTTGAATTTTACTGGTAAAAAATACAAAAAAATAATAAATAAATGATAGACCGGTTGAATATTCAGTCAAATATATTAATTTTATAGGTGCAACATTTCGGGAACCAGTCTGTTGCCTTTATCAAATCTGTTGTGCTATAAAAAACAAAGTCCTTACATTTAACAGTTAAATGTGTAATGTGAGGATGCAGAACATCAAACAACCTATACTTCACCAAGAACTTCCTTTGAGCTATAGCTCAAACTTTATCTCTACTAAATTTTCTTTCAGCAATCTGAAAGCATGCTTTTGGTGAAGTTTAGTGGGTTTGATGTTCTCTCTCCTCAAATTACACATTTGAACATTAATTATAAGGACTTTGTTTTTTATAGCGCAGCAGGCTTGATAAGGCCAACGAATTAGTTCCCAAAATGTTGCGCTAATAAAATTAATATTTTTGACTGGATATTCAAGGGTTTATTATTTATTTAATACCTCCTCCTATTTTGAGTGCTCAAATAAACATGAATACAAAAAAACCTGTTCTCAAACATAAACAACAAAATTCCAAAAATATTGCAAACATTATGAAGGTGATAAGTACCTTTAGAACATTACAGCATGGATGATAAATTGAAAAATATATCAAAAAGCCAAGCTTTGAGTTGCCCAAAAAGATCAATGTTCAAGACTAATATGCCCAAGGGCGAAACCTCATAGTTTTTCTTATGTGTGTGTTTTTAAGGTGAAAGGCATATAAATATGTAATATACTTGGCAGGGTGGTGATTTGAACATTGTGAAATTTGGTTCTCTGATGGGTGTAAAATGAAGGATAAAGTTGGAGCTTTCGTTATAAGTCAAAGACATCAAGACAAACTCTGGAGTACTACAATTCAGTTTCCCAAGTGGAATTGCATTTGAAATCAATAGAAATGCCCAGACGATGCATTGAGGACATTACAAGGGTTGGCACGAGGGGGGAGATTATTTGCATCTGCTTTGACAGTCAGGCAGCTCTAAAGGCTGGCACAAACTCCGTAGCTGATGGCGAGGATTGAAGCTGCTTAATTAATGCGGGGTATATACAACTTAACCTTGATTCAGAGACACTCTGACTACATAGGTAATGAGATGACAGATGCTTTAGCCAAGCAAGGGTGCCATACTCAAGACCCATTGCCGAGGACAGAAGGTATGGCTTCTCAAGATGATTACTGCAAATACTGACAGACCATGCAGAGAAGAACTGAATGCATCCTTGGACTATGACAAGTCTAAGACCCTGTAGGAGACTCAGGTCATATGTAGAGTAAACAACTACTCTCCCTAAGTAGGTTCACACTTATGCACCCGTATAAAAGTTTGTAGGGGGCTGGACGTGAAGACATTGCATACTAAAAAATTAAGCAGCTAATATATTCTAGTTCTAGCCTTGTTTAACATATTACTACTTATAAAGTACTAAGCCACGGTACTTAATGTATAGAGAAAATAAACACATTACCCGTACTTTTAATTATAAACATTAATATGTAAATATTCACAGAAAACACATATTTTGTACGTAAATATTTTAGTCGTAAGTCATGTCGTACAATTTACCAATTTTAAAATAACTCTCTCGAAATAATCCACTAGTCCTATGACGTTTGAATATTTACTTTGTTTTTTACATCTGGGGGTAAGCTAGGGAACCCGCGATCCCCCCTTACCCCCTGGTATGGATGCCCATGAGTTCCAACTCAGAACTGTGAAACTTGTGACTAGTCACAAAAATTCAACACAAATTTGGAAAATCTAGATCCTTGATTCCTTGAATTGCGACAAGGATCAAGAAGGAAACCTACTCTATTTACTGTATGGGTGCCCAGCATAAGGGTTTGCCCATAGGAAGTGGTTTAGTAGCGAGTCACTAATGGCAAAGGATACCAGAAAATGGGGGGGGTACTGCAAAGTTTTAGGTATACCCTCAGTGATCTTGAGTTAGGGATGGGAAAAGAGTACAAAAGTACCTGAACATCGTACATTGTAAGGTACTTCCATTTAATTAACAATAATTAAAAATAAAATAGACCAGATTTTAAAGAAAGTTATCCAAACAAACAGGCATTGGAATATCAGGCACAAAATGGTAAATTAGTTCCGATGGCATTTATCAGCACCTCAGTGTCTGCATTCCAACAGATTTGCTAAAGTTCCTGAATCTGAGAACAAACTTACCTCTAAGGTTCTGGAAGTATCTGTTGACAGCGTCGTTGCAGCCCATGACGCAGTACAGCTCCTTAGGAGGCAACAGTTCCTGCGTCCCATTCTGTAACAGAAACAACCACTGTTTACACTCACTCTCTCAACAGTACCTGTCCCTCCCCTCCCCTTCGGGCTTAGTTTGTTTTTTCTTCGACTCTGAAAGCATTTAACCTTGTTAACGTACAATTAATCGAAGCACGCCTGTTTAGTTTTGGTTTGCTTCCATAGTTGACTATTTACTGCATCGCTCTCTCTCTCTCTCTCACGCATACACACACACACACACACACACACACACACACACACACACACACACACACACACACACACACACACACACACACACATACAACACGCACGTACGCGCGAACGCACAGACACAGCTCTCTCTCACTCTCTCTCACACCTCTCTCTCTCTCTCTCTCTCTCTCTCTCTCACACACACACACACACACACACAGAGCTATCTCTCACACATACACAACTTTCTCTCTCACACACACACACATAACACGCACGTACAATCGAACGCACACACACATACACAACACGCACGCATAATCGAACGCACACGCACGCACAATCGAACGCACACACACAGACACAGCTCTCTCTCTCTCTCTCACACACACACACACACAAACACATACATACAGAGCTCTCACACACACACACACACACACACACACACACACACACACACACACACACACACACACACACATACACAACTCTCTCTCTCTCTCTCTCTCTCTCTCTCTCTCTCTCTCTCTCTCTCTCTCTCTCTCTCTCTCTCTCTCTCTCTCTCTCTTACACACACACACACACACACACACAACACGCACGTACGATCGAACGTACACACACACACACACACACACACACACACACACACACACACACACACACACACACACACACACGTCCACACGCTCTCATTCAAACACAAGCAGCCGAACACGCACATTCCCCTCCTCCCTTTACGTTCTTTCTTACATCTTTACGCAAATAAATATAATTAATTAGATGTTAAATTCATAATTATTATCTCTTACTACTTGTCTAATAATTTAAGCAATGTTATAGGTTACTTACACAAACGACCTGGCAACTTGATTCCAACGCTGTCTGCCAAAGATCACAACCTCGCACACACTGGAACAAAAACTTATCAAATTAAAATAAAGTTAAAAACAGCTGACAACAGTTTTCTACAAGCTTAAGGGCAACGGTTAAATATTTTTAACAAATTAATATTATCAAACTATTGGAAAATATGTTATTGTTGTTATTAAGACGTCAATTTTAAATTGTAGAAGTAACTGTGGATGGGACGACAGCAACATACTGGTAAATATCGATTGCTTTCGAAATAAATAATTAACAAACCAAGAAACGTAGTTAAAAAAAACTGTAACAAAACGTTAGTCAACACAAATTAAAAACTTCGAAAGTTTGCTTGAGAGCAAAAATAATTATCAAATAATAACGAAACCCAACTATTTGGCCAACAATAATTTACTCCCCAAACGCGTTTCAATAACAAAGTTATCATTATCAGAGAGTTTGAGTAAAGCTCTATAACTAAACTTATAATTTAAAGGTTTCATTATCTCTACTCTATGAGAATGACTGTGTCAATGAAAAGGTGGGGAATGAATTATTGGTTGTCAGTTGATAGCTCTTCCTTGTTATTTGATTAAATTATGCGGTATTTAATTAAATAAATAACATTATAGCGTTAGTATGTGTATCTGTGAGTTGTGTCACCTTAATGCTTTGCGTTACGAAACGTTCTTACATTATGTAGCAACAATAGTAACGCTAGCGTTGTTGGTTGGCAACGCTATCCGCAACATTATGACGTTTGTACATATCTGTGCGATATATTACCTTGAATCTTTCCGTAACGAATCATTGTTACATATCAGGTAGCAACAATGGCAAATCTAGCATAGTTGGATAGTAACTCTACCCGCAAGATTAAGTTTGTGTGTATCTGTGCGATGTGTTACTATTATTATTTTCGTAAGGAAACATTGTTTACATCTGGGAGCAACAATGGCAACGCTAGCACAGTTGGATGGTAGCTCTACTTGAAAGATTAAGTTTGTGTGTATCTGTGTAATGTGTTACCATTATTATTTCCGTAACGAAACGTTGTTACATATCTGCGAGCAACAATTGCAACGCTAGCATTGCTGCATGCTCCCATAAACGTTCGCAGCTTATTACTAACGCTAGGTTTGCCGCGCTCTCCCCTCTAAGTTGTAACAAAGCTGCGATCCTGTTTTTAAAACGAACATTTTTGTTTAAGATATCTTAGGAGGGAACAATCTGCACACTTTTGCAGGATCAGGACATTAAGATACTTTTTCAATAAATTTCAACCATGAATTAAAATGGATGATCTCTTTGCGTTGTTGCTTTCTCTATCTTGTTTGAAGCATCTGCTGCCCTTTGGTTATTAGGTTTTAATTATCTTTTACTTTTGGGAGGGAATACGTAAATTATTTAAATGTTTGTATTTTATTTACATTTTATCTTACAAATCTATTTTATAAATCTATACAAAAAATTAATGGATCAACAGTTTTTTCTTGTAACTCGCACATCACGCTCGCGTACAAATAATAAAATAAAGAAATAAAGGTTTTAATGTTCTTAAATTTCGTGTTTCCACCAAGGGTAATCAGCTGACGCAATGCGTAATTTCCGGTTAGGGTATCCGGTACTAAAACATCATTAAATTTTAAAACAGGGAACAATGTGTTATTAATTTCATACTCTGGTTTTAATAGCATTTTAGTAGAAATCTTTGGATTTTTTTACATGGTAACAGAAACTATCTGTACTTTTTATATTTTCAACGTTGAACTCCGGGACTTCTGTCAGGTGGGTGCCATGGTACCCATTGCTCGTACGACTTTGCTAGTCCCAATATTGCTTTGTCACGATTTTACATTGCGTTACAAAAAAATGCATTTTAACCATCGCCTTAAAATGATTAATTATTTTTAATAAAAAGTAAATTAAAATATTTTAATTTTTGTATATAAAAATTTAAAATAATAAATAAGTAAACAATTATCATATACCAGTATTACCATTCAGTTGGCAACACTGTAGCCTAATGTATACGGGTAACAGCATTTGTAGCTTTACAAAGCGAGATTGTCTGCACCTTAATGGGTTTTCTATCAAAATTATTAATGCATTTTTACTAATAATGTTATTTTTTAACAAAGTTTTTCTAAAAAAAGGTTTTCTAATTTAAAATATCTAATAAATATTTTTATTTATAATGTACAATGAACCCAAAGTAGTCTAATGATATTAGCAAGTAGGGTTAAATATTCTACAGATCGATTTTCCTCCTTATAAATTCCATATTCGGAAGCAATAAACATAAGTCTTGCATTAATAGTTTTCCACTTTTTCTTTTGTTTAGCTTTAACTGCACGTCCCCAAGCTAACTCCCTTATTAAAACTTCATAGTCAGCCTGTGCTTTTTGAAGCTCGTTGGGGAATGTGTATATGTGCGGATGGTTTTTTCCAACTACCAAATTAAATTTATTGTACCACCCTCACTACAATTATTACATTCTCCAACCTTTGAACACTTCAAGTACCACCGACCTTTAACAATGTTTACCTTGTAGTAAACAGACCCATCAAGAAATAATTCGTTTCGAACAACTTTGAGCTTCGGATCCATTTGTAAAAACACTTCTATTTAAATTTAGAAATTTAATAAGGAATTTAGATAAAAACAAATTTATTCCGTTTTGTTGCATTCATGCAATGTTTACAATGAATGTGTTGCCAACTTTTGAAAATGCATTTTTAAAAAAATATTAGAAAATGCATTAGAAAAAAATGTATAAAAAATTAATATTTAGAAAATTTCAATATTTAAAATTACAATTAGAAAAATTAATCGCGAACGTTTTAAAATGAAGCAATATGTTTATTAAAAGCCTTCTATATGTCAAACGAGATTTATAATTTTATTGCAGTTAGTAACAATTAATTAGACTAAAGCATAAACAGAGCGTGAACTATGTGATAAAAGCAATAAATGTCATTGCTTACTGGTAATTGTGGAGTTGTCGGGTCGAACTTTGCCGAGAAGGCTACGGCTTGCGATAAACTCTCGTTCGGCAAGCGGTTCAGCAGACAGTTCCAATAACACTCTTAATTTAAATCTACTTTAACAAGTAAAAAACTTACGAAACCCGGAAGTTCAATGCTAATTTCACTGGGAACATGTCCATTCTGACACTAACTGGACTCTTTAACCTCTTAGGATAAGAGCTTGGTCGTTGCAGAGATGCCTCCTTTCTCATCTTACCTACTAATAGACAACTGCAACACTCTGAGACACTCCCATCAAGACAGACGAAAGTATCGTCAAACACGCTATAAAGTTACTGTTTCCTGAGTATTGGCTTTAGCAAGTCAGCAACAGTTCCATATTCATTAAGCTGTTCTTCAGAATATTTAGTTAAAAACACGAGTTTAGAAAATCACAGATCCCAAAGTAAGTTAACAATCTTTCCTATTGTTGCAGGGTTTGTAATAAAGAAAGACAACATGAAAGTTAACAAGTGGACTAATATAAAAAAAAATAAAGTCAATTCCTACTTAGGTCAACACAGAAAAATTTTATTTAGTTACTCTTTATTAAATAATTACTATTGAACCAATACTACAATGTACACTTTATATATATATATATATATATATATATATATATATATATATATAGGCCTAAAGTTTAATTAATGAATAAAAATATTTCAAATACAAGAATAGTTTTAATTTATTTTTAAAGCTTTTCGCCAACTATATAAGTATCAGCACTTTCAGGAAAAACAATATAACCAGATTTCTACAAAAATTGAAAACATTGAAATACAAAACAATGTGAAAAGTTTAATTTTTGTAAAAACTTTGTCATATCATTGTTTTTCTTGTAGCTAATACTTGTTTAATTGGCGAAAAGCTTTGAAAATATATAAATTAAAACTATTCTTGTATTTGAATAATTTTTATTAATTATATATACATACTTATATATCTTGTTCAAATTTTCAATCGTTAAAAATATACTTTCCATTCAGCCACTCAAGTTTGAATACATTTTTAAAACTTGCGATGAATGACAATTGATGTTAATTCGAATCCAACCTAAAGACATAATATTTGTTTAATTGAATTAATATCTGAAAAAATTGTTTAAACGTCAAGTGTCATCCTCTACAAGTTAAAAAAAATGTACTGAATCTAAGTCGATAAATAAAAACGTATTTTAATAAAAACTAAAAATTTGAAAAAGATATACTTATAGATAGTGTAAACTGATTGTAATAATTGAAAAATCCGTTTAGACTTGACTATTCCCGAAATCACAGATACCAAAGTAACCGAACAATCTTTCCAATCATTGCAAGTTTCGTAAAAAAAGTAAAACAACACGAGGGTTAAAAAGCCGTTTGGCGTTGATTATTGACCTGAAATAACAGATAACAAAGTAACCGAACAACCTTTTCTATTGTAGCACGTTTTGTAAAAATGTAAGACAACACGAGGGTTGAAAATCCGTTTGAGTTGACTATTGACCTTTGAGTTTAAATAAGAGATACAAAATAACTGAACAATCTTTCCTATCATCGTAAGTTTTATAAAAAAAAGTAAGGCAACATGAGGTTTAAAATTCTGTTTGGACTTGACTATTCACCTGAAATCACAGATACAAAATAACTGAACAATCTTTCTTATCATTGCATGTTTTGTAAAAAAAAGTATGACAACACGAGGGTTGAAAATCCGTTTGAAGTTGACTATTGACCTTTGGGTTTAAATAACAAATACAAAATAACTGAACAATCTTTTCTTATTGCACGTTTTGTAAAAGAAATAAGACAAGACGAGGGCAAAAAGCCGTTTGCGCTTGACCATTCCCTAACTGTTATAATTAAAGCGTTAAGTGTTACTGCTTGACCTAAAGGGAGGTTCCGGCTTGGCATAAAACAGAAGCCCGACCCACCCCCCGGAGATGAAGGGATGCCGACAGTGATGAATAGCTCTGATGCGCGTCAAGACCTAATCAGGGCTGCTACTTATCTTGTCATTTAATACTTTAACTGTTTTGTAATTGGGAATAGTTTCAAAGCCGTGGTGCTGACGGCACGTTCTTTCGTAACGGCCTTTTTTGAAGGTTATTGTCGGATTTTATAATAAATAATGGAAGCCACACTTTGAATTTAAGTAGTAATTACTAGTATTGGTAGGTGTAGGCTAATAAAGTAGTAGTTATTTTATCAATTTTTATTGTTGTTTAATAGCATCAGATCCAACTAAGAGGCTGATAAACCTATTTTATCCTCCTCCCTGACAAGAGTCCTTGGTAAACTATGTCTCTGGCACAAGAGAACACTATGTTAAACTAGAGTAGCTCTCGCAATGAGAACGGGAGGTTCAGCTAAGCGTGACTGGGCAAAGAGGGTTAAACAGGAGAAGCTGTGGAAGTGAGAAAGGGAGGATAATTGGAGGTTTTAGCTAAGCGTGACAAGGCAGAGAGGGTTAAACAAGCGAAGCTGTACCGTCACACTCAGTTAGAACCACCAATCGTCTTCTCCGTTTCGCTGCCAGAGCTCTTGTTAAACCCTCTCTGCCTTATATCGCTTAGCTAAAATCTCAAATTATTCTACCTTCCTCACTGCCAGCGCTTCGATTGTCTGCCTGGGCTCGCTTAGCTAAAACCTACAATCTCCCTCCCTGCTTCACTGCCAGAGCTTTTCTTGTTTAATCCTCTCTGACCGGTCACGCATAGCTAAAACCTACAATCTCCCTCCCTGCCTCACTGCCAGAGCTTTTCTTGTTTAACCCTCTTTGCCTTGTTACGGTTAGCTAAAACTTCCAATCCTCCTTCCTTCCTCGCTGGGAGATATTTTCTTGTTTACCCTCTCAGCCCGGTCAAGTTTAGCTGAAACCTAAACATCCTCCTCCCTGCCTCACAGTCAGAAATTCGATTGTTTAACTCTCTCTCCCCGGTTACGTTTAGCGAAGACTTCCCTTCCTCACTGCCAGAGCTCCTCTTACTTAACTCTCTCTAACTGGTCACGGTTAGCTAAAACCTACAATCCTCAATTCTGCCTCACTGCCAGAGCTTTTTTTGTTTAACCCTGTCTGCCTTGTTAGGTTAGCTAAAGCTTCAAATCCTCCTTCCTTCCTCACTGGGAGAGATTTTCTTGTTTACCCTCTCAGCCCGGTCAGGTTTAGCTGAAATCTAAACATCCTCCTCCTTGCCTCACTGTCAGAAATTCGATTGTTTAACCCTGTCTCCCCGGTTACGTTTAGCTAAGACTTCCCTTCCTCACTGCCAGAGCTCCTCTTGTTTAACTCTCTCTGCCTGGTCACGCTTAGTTAAATCCTCCCTTCCTCACTGCCACACCTACTCTTGTTTAACCCTCTCTGCCTTGTCACGCTTAGCTAAAACCTCTAATTATCCTCATTTCCTCACTGCCATAGCTTCACCTTTTAACCCTATCTCCTCGGTCATGCTTAGCCAAAACTTCCCTTCCTCACTGCCAGAGCTTTTCTTGTTTAATCCTCCTCTCCCCGCTCTCGCTTAGCTAAAAACTCTCTGTCTCACTGCCAGAGCTTCGTTTGTTTAACCCTCTCTCCCCGCCCTCGTTTAGCTAAAACCTCCCTGCCTCACTGCCAGAGCTTCTCTTGTTTAACTCTCTTTGCCCGGTCACGCGTAGCTAAAACCTCCAACCAGGCATTAAATGTGAATGGTACCTAAATGCTTGTTTACGTTGTTTGAAATCAGATGGCGACCCGTTTCGTCCTCAGATTTGCTCTCTTCTCATTAGTTACAATGTACTGTATATCTCTCCAAGGATGAATTTGCTCTCAAACCCGAGCTTAGACAATGGTAGACTCACACCCTACCTTAGACCTGTTTAAGCCTGCCATAAATAATAACAATCATTCAAACTTTGCTAAACACCTAATGTTCACAACCCATAATCACACAACATACCAACAGCCCCACAAAACATTACATCCCCTTATAATTACAATAAGAATAACAGAGTCAAAGAACCAACAACATGATATATGCAAACAATACAGATTATAACCCAACTAGCTTAAACTAATTCACATGAATTGTTGAACCTATTAAGCCCGGATATACGAAATAATTCCCTGGCCTAAGCATTTAGCAGAGAAGCCCACATCGGTTAATCTGGTACAATCTTGATGTTGTAAAGATATCTATTCCATCAGTTGTGCTCTTGTGTACTTAATATCTCTTTGACCTCTAATAAACACATATCTGTCTTAAAAACACTATATCACTAATTTTATTCATTTCAAAACTCATTTTATCAGATTTTATTCCTTATAACCGTAAAACACTTCATATTATATTGAACACACTACAATTTTTACGTTTGTGTGTGTGTGTGTGTGTGTGTGTGTGTGTGTGTGTGTGTGTGTGTGTGTGTGTATTTGTGTGTGTGTGTGTGTGTATGTGTGTGCATGCACGCGTGCTTGTGTGTCATCCAGAAATCGATCTATCTTTCTATCCATCCGTCTATCTTTCTATCCATCTATATATCTATCTCTTCATCTAACTATCTGTCTGATTGTTTGTCTTCCTATCCCTCTAGTTACCTATTCATCTATCTATCTGTCTTTGTTTCTGTCTGTCTCTCTGTCTGCCTGTCTGCCTCTCTCTCTCTCTCCCTCTTTCTCTCTCTATCTGCCTGTTTTTCTATTCATCTATCTTTCTATCAATCTAGCAATCTATCCTTCTGTCTTTCTAGCCATCTAGTCTTTCTATCTACTTGTCTTTCTATTCGTCTAAAAATCTGTCTATCTTAATATCAGTGTAGCCGAGTGAAAGGTTGAGGTCAACGATAAAAGGGGGACAAAGAAATACATCTCTCGAAACGGCTATCCTCAAAGCCAACGCATTATCAAACAGCTACTCTAAGCAGGTTTTATGTATGGTAATGAGCATAAGCCTAATTGTATACTAGAAAAGTAGTTTAAGATCGCAGTAATCAATAGAATAACACACACATACACACACACACACACACACACACAATATATATATATATATATATATATATATATATATATATATATATATATATATATATATATAGAGAGAGAGAGAGAGAGAGAGAGAGAGAGAGAGAGAGAGAGAGAGAGAGAGAGAGAGAGAGTTGTATTTATATTCTTCAAATAGGCATTAGAAATACAGTCGCCGCTCTTTAAGCCAACGTAAAATTGCCCCGAAGCCAACAAGTGCAGTTGAAAGATTGGCCACATCACAATTAATTGAAACTAAATTTAAAGTGATTTAAACCCTGTTGAGCGTGTCTGGAGGAACGGACGCGTGGCAAGACCTCAGCCCATCAATCCAACTTCAATTAATTGCAAGAACTACCGTAAGATTGGCGGAAGCAGATGTCAAATGAAAGTGGGCGGGGCATAATCTATCTTCTCTCTGCGGTAGCTTAGCAACTCCGGGCATTGTTACCTGAGACTGTAGTTAACAATATACTAGTGACAGACAACAATGACGGATTATTTTCTGTCCATTACACGATATAGATTTTATTGTATATTTATCCTACGAAGGGATACAAATGTTTACGTTTACAAACTGTTTGGTTAGATCTCTTTCTTCCAGATTCAGTAGCGTTCAAGGTCCACAAGAGGGTTTAGGTTATAACCAGTACCGGCCGTTTTAAGACAAGCTCAAGTAGCGCCTGAGAACGCCGGCAGTTTAGGGACGCTGAAGGGTTTTCATAATTATAGAAAATTTCTTCAAAAGATTTTTGTATGAACTAAACAAATTAAGCGAAAATGTTTATGTAATAGAGAGTGGGTATGAAAAATATTTCCTATTTTTTATTTCCTCAAAAAAGTATAAAATGAATTGTATGCTAAATTCGAGTGTAATAGACTTTTGTTATTTTAGAATTTACTTACATCTTCACGAAACGATAAAAAGTTTTGTTTATAAGATATATAAAGAATTGTGCTATTTATTCGTTTTTTTGTGTTTTGAAACATTTTGAACTCTTGTCCAAAACACTTTTTCACAAAAGATAAACTTTAGCCTTTTTTACTTTTCCTCCCGAGTAGCGTACGCTGTTTTCCTCATGGCCGGGGAGAAAAGTGGCTTTTATATTTTCACTGTGAGTGCTAAACTGTTACTTTCTCTCGCAAAAAAACTTTTATCCCTATATTCTGTAATAAAAGTTATAATCATTTATTTTAATGAACCACTTAAACAATAGTTTATGACTATCTAAACTTTAAATTTAGTAAATTTGTTAAACTTACTGTTCAGTATGTTTTAACAAATTTACTAAATTTAAAGTTCGGATAGTCATAAACTATTGTTTGAATGATTAAGATTTACCGAACGTAATGGACTACAAAATTCAAGAACTATTAATTTGTTTTGAACTGAAGTTTCCCAACTAAATACAAAATTTTTAAAACCAGGTTTGAAACTAAGTATTTAGTAAGATTTTTATAGTTCCATAAAGATTTTAATAGTACAGCACAATATTGCTGTACTAACAGTATTTGAGACAATATTCAAATCGAACTTATTGATCTGCAGTGCATGATTCAGTTAGTCAAAATTGTGTGTAGTCTCTTTAATCTAGTTCTACAAAAATTACTTACTTCTAGAAATGGTTAATCTGCGAGAAGTATGTTTAAACATTTCGTGTTTGTTCGGTAGTACATCATTTATGTGCATGCTTTTTCGTTAATTAAAACTATCAAAACTAAACATCGTAAGCTTTTGTATTACAGTTACTTGGAATCAGCTTTAAAAATAGCAACCACAGACATCGAAATAGACATTGAACAATTATAAAAAGAAAAACTAGACACAAGATAATAATATCAAAAGAAATTTGACTATTCACAGTCTAATTTTCCTCTACAACAACACACCGTTCAGAATGCATTTTAAGGTTATAACATTTTCAAGGTAAAAATTGTTTCATGTTTTTAATCCTGATGTAATATCAACAATCCAGCATTATAAATATAGGGAGTTATTGACATGTGGATACACTGTTACAGGTATGTATATAATAATATATTATAAAATGGTTGTGTATTTGTGGTATTTACGCATATCTATATACATAAAAACGAAGTATGTATGTATCTCATGGACGCCTAAACCGTTGAAAAGACGTTAATGAAATTTGGATGGTTTGATTAACATATTCCCAGGATGGTTCGTGTGAAGTTTAGTAGAGCCATTGACAGGACTCTGTCCCAGAGGTTTATGGTGGTTCAAAGACCGATGTGTGTACCCGTATGTATGTATCTATTGGACGCCTAAACCGCTGAACAAGGGATTTTTTAACATATTCCCAGGATGGTTCGTGTGAAGTTTAGTAGAGCCATTCACAGGACTCTGTCCCAGAGGCTTATGGTGGTTCAAAGACCGATGTGTGTACCCGTATGTATGTATCTATTGGACGCCTAAACCGCTGAACAAGGGATTTTTTAACATATTCCCAGGATGGTTCGTGTGAAGTTTAGTAGAGCCATTCACAGGACTCTGTCCCAGAGGCTTATGGTGGTTCAAAGAGCGATGTATGTACCTGTGTGTATGTATGTATCTATTGGACGCCTAAATCGCTGAACAAGGGATTTTTTAACATATTCCCAGGATGGTTCGTGTGAAGTTTAGTAGAGAAATTCACAGGACTCTGTCCCAGAGCTTTAGGGTGGTTCAAAGACCGATGTATGTACCCGTATGTATGTATCTATTGGACGCCTAAATCGCTGAACAAGGGATTTTTTAACATATTCCCAGGATGGTTCGTGTGAAGTTTAGTAGAGAAATTCACAGGACTCTGTCCCAGAGGTTTAGGGTGGTTCAAAGAGCGATGTATGTACCTGTGTGTATGTATGTATCTATTGGACGCCTAAACCGCTGAACAAGGGATTTTTAACATATTCCCAGAATGGTTCGTGTGAAGTTTAGTAGAGCCATTCACAAGGGCTCTGTCCCAGAGGTTTAGGGTGGTTCAAAGACCGATGTGTGTACCCGTATGTATGTATCTATTGGACGCCTAAACCGCCGAACAAGGGATTTTTAACATATTCCCAGAATGGTTCGTGTGAAGTTTAGTAGAGCCATTCACAAGGGCTCTGTCCCAGAGGTTTAGGGTAGTTCAAAGACCGATGTGTGTACCCGTATGTATGTATCTATTGGACGCCTAAACCGCCGAACAAGGGATTTTTAACATATTCCCAGAATGGTTCGTGTGAAGTTTAGTAGAGCCATTCACAGGACTCTGTCCCAGAGGTTTAGGATGGTTCAAAGAGCGATGTATGTACCTGTGTGTATGTATGTATCTAATTGGACGCCTAAACCGCTGAACACTAGTTGTTAAAATTTGGAGGGATTTTTTAACATATTCCCAGGGTGATTCGTGTAAAGTTTAGCGCAGATCAATCCACAGGTATCTGCCCCAGATTTTTATAATTAAAAAATTATAAACATAATTTAAAAATAAAAATACATTATTAATTATTTTAAATTGTTTATGATTGCTAAATTCTATTTACAATTATTGCCACCATACTTATTGAAATTAGAAGTAGGATAATACTCTTGCAAAATATGATACAACCAAAGCTGTGCAACGTAACCAGACTGACAAAAAAAAAACTTACACCCAACTTGATGGAGGCTGAAATCGGAGGTGGCAAGTTCAAAGGAGAGAAGGTCTTAATTCCAAGAATACCGAGGATTTCATCAGATCTACCCTTCGATTTCCAACGACTACACAATTTCCTTTGCGTCTTCATTCGCAATAGCCATAAACAAGGCACAAGGACAATCATGGACTATTGCTGGATTAAGTTTGGAACATTCGTGCTTTTCTCACGGACAATTAGGGGCTATATGTTGCGTGCTAACGTGTTAGGACACCTAAATATTTGTATCTGTTTACGCATAATGAAATGACGAAAACATTGTCTATCCTCTAGCATTGCAGTGAAATACTGAATAATTATTTAAATGTTGGATTGGCTTTTCTTATTGGAAAATTAATTATTAATTTTCCATTTTACACATTATAAAATATTGGTTTCTGGTAGGGATAGTTACAGTATAAAATGTAGGATACTATATCTGAAAACTAAATAAAACGTATTCCAATTGTTGAACTCGGTAAATTTAGTCCTGCTTCCCGGCTTGAGAAAAATTATTGTATAAACAAAAATATATAGGCTAATATAAAATATTGTATAGCAAGCAACTGCCCCACCGTTCCAAGAAGGTGTGCATCCCTGATGTAGTTGCTAAAATGCTGGTGGTAATAACTATTGGATAGACCAATGCTAAATGCAATGTAACCTTCCACATTTAACCAACCTTTGGCTAACTAGAACCGTCGAGTTACTCCATTATATTATGTGAGTAATAGGAAAAATGTTTATTAGAAACATAAATATGGTTTAAGTAAAACCATGTGCAAAAAGCAGAAAGGAAGAACAATTAGCTTTAAAATTCAAGTCAAGAACTCAGAAGAACAAAGTGTTCCACCTCATTTCGTGGCGGGTTTTTTTCAATTACATGGTCACAACCTCCTCAAAGATTTAATTATTCAATTCCTTCTATTAGTTCACATTCTCCATATATATATATATATATATATATATATATATATATATATATATATATTATTCAAATTTTCAATCAAATTTAAAAATAAAACAAATAGAAACATACACAAAACTCACAAATTAATCATTTATTGACTCATAAGAGTTTCAATGACAAAGTCATCATCATCATCATCATCATCATCATCATCATTGAGTGTTACTACTACAAACTCCAACTTACAACTCACTGATGGGGATGACTTTGTGAAACGCGAATGAGTCAATAAATGATTAATTTGTGAGTTTTGTGTATGTTTTTATTTGTTTTAACATAACCTCACAAGCTAAGCTCAAAGAATAGTTTTATAGTAAAAATGCTTTCCATTTGTTCACTGAAGTTCAATTACGTTTTTATAAACCTGTAATGTATGACACTGGCTGTTAATACGGTTTTTTCATATATTAATTCATTAATTAAATTTAAAATGAACTAATTTTAGTTTAATAAGGGAGAAAACATTTTTTCACAAAAGGGGCAAAGTATGCAATATAGTTATTTCGCCCCATTTGGCTTAAAATTAGTGATACACATGATTTCATAAAAACAGCTGATTTTATGTTATAGGTTATGTGGTTGAACAGCTGTTTTAACGCGTAGGTTATGTTGCTTTGTTTATATTAATTGTTATTATTTAATAAAATGTAACGAAAATATAGAAAATTTATCTATTAACTTTAAAAATGTTTTGTTTATATTACTTGCTGTCTTTATATAACAGTAGTTCAGTAAATTTTTAATTACACCTCTTTAGGTGCGTTGAATGACTCTAAGAAGTTAATTCATAAGGAAAGACAAGGAAAATGCCGGTCGGAAAGAGATTCCACTTTATGCTCCGAACAAATTGATACAATTAATTATAATAAGGGAATAGAAGTGGAACAAAGAAATG
Organism: Prosapia bicincta; assembly: GCA_036971475.1. NCBI lineage: Eukaryota > Metazoa > Arthropoda > Insecta > Hemiptera > Cercopidae > Prosapia > Prosapia bicincta. Next base: position 69,465,338 of record JBAIZL010000003.1, read on the forward strand.
TTCTATTGAATAATTATAGGGTGAAGTGGGCACAAGTGTGGGCAAGCGCTCTGTAATATGGCCTGTGGCGATAGTCGCTTGTACACAATCTGGTCTCTTATTTATTAAAGGCTCAAAGTTTCTCTCGCACAATCCTCTTGTAAGTATGCCTTAAATAAATCAAAATAAGTGAAAACAATCAAAATATTTTAAAGCCAATTCCTACTTAGGTCAACAAAAAAATAATACTTTTTATTAAATTAATATAATTAAAGTAACATAACCTATGCGTTAAAACAGCTGTTCTACCACATAAAATCAGCTGTTTTATAAAGTCATATGTTGTCACTTATTTTAAGCCAAGTGGGCCTAAATAACTGTACTCCTATTATTGCATACCTTGAGTGGATGAATAAAAAGTACTTATTTTATTAACGATTGGAAATTTGGAAAAGATATAAATAGAGTGTGAACTAATAAAATGTTCACTTGAAAGGTTTGCTTGAATTGAATTATAAGTATCGAATAAATTACAAAAATAAATAATAAATAAATGTTAAATTTCTAAAAACATAGCAAAAATAAACCATGAACGCGTTACAGTTTAGTGGCGGTCGATGAAAGATCGTTTAATGGTGTGTCAAATTTTAATTGACCATGTTTGTGAAATTATAACAGTCATCAAATGTCATCCTTCGGTGCAAAACACGTAGTTGGATGATTTTACGCTTACATTTAAAAATTCAAGGCCAAAACATCGTAGTTTGATGCAAACTTACAATACACAAATTTTGCAAATATATATTTTTAGATAGAGACAAGGGGGATTTATTGGTTAAAATTAATTAATTAAATTTACTTGGATGAATATTTGAAAAAACTGTCATCCACTAGAAGTCTAAAAAATGTATTTAAACTTAGGTGACCATATTTGTAATGACCTCAAAGCGGGACACACATTAGGAGGGTCAGGGGATCCTCCCCCCCCCTGATACTGTGTGAAAGATATTTTCTAAATTGGCACAACTTAACGTCCTAAACTCATTATTTTATCTATTTTAGCACTTAAATTTACAGAAATAAGCGTAGGATAAGCTTTACTGTTCAGGTAGTAAAAGTAGCACAATTACACTAATCGGACCTTCAGATAAATTAATTTATTAATAGTGAAACAAACAAAAATACACATTTAACAATGTTGCATTGTCCGACCGCGAGGAGCAACTAAACTCTCCATTGCACACTTCACATCGGACATCAGAGTCACTTATGGTTTTCTTTATAAACTTAAATTCCTTCTCTAAATCCGCGTTTAACTTTTATTTTATTTTGGGTTATAATATTAAATAATATTTAAAGCGGGACGTTTATTTGTTTATCTTTATCCTGCCAAAGCGGGACATAATAGCATCCCCCAAGTAAATCTGGGGACAGCGGGACACTAACCTAAAAAGCGGGACTGTCCCGCCGAAAGCGGGACGGATGGTCACCTTATTTAAACTTGAGTGGATGAATAAAAAGTATTTTATTAACGACTGAAAATTTGAACAAGCTATATAGAAGGGAGAGTGTGAACTTATAGAAGGAATTAAAAAAATATAGCCCCCTCACAACCTTATCGGGAGTAACTTATACGGATTGGACCCCTCCCTTACCAAAATCCTTACATGTCTGGTAGGATAATATTAGCAAGATGTGTTGTCGAATATTAAACATCGAAGAAGCTTCGGATTATTTATTTTAAATTCGTGTTTGTTGCAGTTTCGAGTATTTAGTAACAATGTGAAACAGCTTTAAATGGTCACGAACGTCATAGTGTAACTCCAGCTATATTTACACTTCCGGACTGTGAATGGATTTTGGATTTGGCCGGAGAGAAGATATTCCCGCTGGAGACACTATATGCCTAAATATACCCGGACTGCGCGCGTATCAACAAACCTGCACGTGGCTGCCAGCGCTCGCCAACAGATAACAAACACGTAAACATGACGTGCTTCCAATTAAAAAAACAAATGTCTGGACTACAGAACAGAAAGTGTTCAAATAACAGTATTTGGAAGTTTATTTATTCTAAAGTTTCATTCGAAATCTCGCGGTAAGTTTCAATGAATCTCCAGCTCGAAATATTAGACACTAATATCTTTATACGTGTATTTTAAGGTTGTATCCCAAAGGTGGCTTGTAAATATCTCCCCAAGTAGGACAAGAACAGTAACGGGAAGAAGTCTGGGAATACCGCTACATAATGGGACGTGTGAGCAAGCAAGGTACTATCTGGAATGGAGTAGTATTGCCCCCAGTCCTTCCCACCACCCTTAAAATACACTTAAATCACAGGAGAACGAGTAATATAAATAAATGTAAAGAAAAAAAATTATTTTAGTTACTTTTTTCTTAAATAACTAAAATTAATATAAATAAAGTAACATAACCTATGCGTTAAAAATGCTGTCTACCACATAACCTATAACATAAAATCAGTTGTTTTATTAAATCTTAGGTTTTCACTTATTTTAAGCCAAATGGGACGAAATAACTGTATGCATTGCATATCTTGCACCTTTTGTGATAGGTTTTTCTGCTTTATAAAACTAATACGATTTCGTTATACTTAATTAATGAAATAATGTTTGTAAATACTGTATTAACTTGTCCTCTACTACACGTTTTAAAAAATGTAGACCTATTTGAAGTGGATGAATAAAAAGGTATTTTATTAACGATTGAACATTTGAACAAGATGTGTGTGTGTGTGTGTGTGTGTGTGTGTGTGTGTGTGTGTGTGTGTGTGTGTGTGTGTGTGTGTGTGTGTGTGTGTGTGTGTGTGTGTGTGTGGTGTGTGTGTGTGTGTGTGTGTGTGTGTGTGTGTGTGTGTGTGTGTGTGTGTGTGTGTGTGTGTGTGTGTGTGTGTGTGTGTGTGTGTGTGTGTGTGTGTGTGTGTGTGTGTGTGTGTGTGTGTGTGTGTGTGTGTGTGTGTGTGTGGTTTGTGTGTGTGTGTGTGTGTGTGTGTGTGTGGTGTTTGTGTGTGTGTGTGTGTGTGTGTGTGTGTGTGTGTGTGTGTGTGTGTGTGTGTGTGTGTGTGTGTGTGTGTGTGTGTGTGTGTGTGTGTGTGTGTGGTGTGTGTGTGTGTGTGTGTGTGTGTGTGTGTGTGTGTGTGTGTGTGTGTGTGTGTGTGTGTGTGTGTGTGTGTGTGTAAGGAGAGTGTGAACTAATAGAAGGAATTAGATGAAAAAGGGACGTGCCCAGGGCGTTGTAATAGATGTAACGCAAAATTCTTAAGCCTACGCATTTTTAAAATTAAAAAAAAAACATTGTTTTTTTTTATTTAATAATAAAATGTAGTAGTCTAATCATTAACTCAGTATTCAATATTTAAAAAGTGTATTTACGGTTAAAATTTATATATATAAACTATCATTGTTGATTTATTTGTAGGAATCTAAAAAACGTCAAAAAATAACTAATTACTGGCATTTTTGTTGATTATTTTACTTAAATTAAAAACATTGGATAAAGTGTAATTTTTTAAAAATTTTCTTCTAGAAGGACTCCTCAGGATATAATGGACTCCCAATATTAAAACCGGGTACGTCCAAGCACCCGTTCTGTTCCTTTTGGATCCAAACCTTGATCTTTTCTCCAACCACTATGTCTTCCAAGTTAATCTTCCTGTACAAAATATAAAAACCAATCTACTTTCCTGAGTTGAGGATAAATGTACTTAATCCACTTTAGTTTTCCCCTTTCAATTTGGCGGCCCAGTACGAATGTAGACATACTGGAGCCAGGAATTCCGAGGACAGAGTGTCGCGAGATGGTTGTGACGACGGTAACGTTAACGGAGATAAATGTAACTCGGACAAATAAAATGGCTCATTTGAAAACCAAAACCTTACGAAAAGTCGAAGTAAATTTGCCCTTGTAAGGGCCGTAGTTACGAAGAGATATATAAATGTTATTGAGCGATAAATCCGGAAAGAGTTGCCAAATGTATCATCACGGATGTGTGAAGGACAAAGAGGCGGGAGCACAGGAAAGCGAGGTGATGAGGACGAAGCGAAGCGAGCAAGATAAAGAACAATGCAACGGAATATACTGTTACAAATACGCGCCCCAACGATAGTTATCACTTGTGTAATTATGTTCGAAAAGAAAATATGAAGCAATTGGTTTTGATATAATATTAATGTTGTGAGAATGGAGGCGATGCGATTACGTTGTAATGCCAATAGAAGGCACACGCCCGAGGGCGAGGGCACGACCCGCATGACTCCCGCAACGCGCTTAACTGGGCGCCCCTCTTTCTAGGGTGAAGTCATTAGGCTGATAAGGGCGCAACGGAGGTTGCGTTGGATCACGGTAAGAACAACAGAAGCGTCAAGGGTTATTATAGTACTGACCCAGATTGTTACCCCCGGAGAGAGCGTTACGGCAATGGAAAACAATTGAACACACGTGCAAGTATGATGGTTTGGAAAGTCCTAAATCCACAGGATTACAACTTACTTGAAACGTCTCTCGGAAATATAAAAGCTTCCAGTGTGAAGACTAATGTGCGAGCGGTAGAAACACCCTCATCAAGTGTAAATATGTCACCGTTTGAATATCTTTTGTCTTGCTTGGTAATGCACTATACTCTGTAGGTTCTGGTTGAGCCCTGGAGTAGATTCCACCTGCGGCTACCTCTCAACAAACCTCACCTGCGTCACCTACTTACTACAAGGATATAAATCATAATACAGTATTATTATTTTCATTAGTTATTTGAAAACCCTACTAAAAATTTTATAGAAAATGATTCCAAACTCAACATATTGCCCACGGTAGTGTAGAGTATAACGGATTTTAGAGAATAATCAGAATATTTTGTGATACGTAACTACAGTACTGAAGGAAATAAATAAGACGAGAACACATTATCCTACAACCTGTACAGTAACTATACTATCTTTCTTGTCTTTGTTTTAAAATACGACACATATTGGTAGGAAATGCTGTAATTTTGCCAACCCCGAATATGCGGAATCGCGGATACTAAACTTCCAAATAGCGAGGATCTACTGTATGTATATATATATACATATATATATATATATATATATATATATATATATATATATATATATACATATATATATATATATATATATATATATATATATATGTGTGTGTGTGTGTGTGTGTGTGTGTGTGTGTGTGTGTGTGTGTGTGTGTGTGTGTGTGTGTGTGTGTGTGTGTGTGTGTGTGTGTGCGTGCGCGTGTGTGTGTGTGTGTGTGTGTGTGTGTGTGTGTGTGTGTGTGTGTGTGTGTGTGTGTGTGTGTGTGTGTGTGTGTGTGTTTAAAGTTAATAGTAATATATATATATATATATATATATATATATATATATATATATATATATATATGGAGAGTATGAGCTAATAGAAGGAATAGAAGTAAGATAAGAGCCGGCGATAAACAGTAGGTGACTCATTGGGGAACAGCTCCAGGCCTCAACCAGAACCTACAGAGTATATACAGCATCAGCTCATTGAAACCGTTATTTTTATCCATACAATATTTGTTAAATAACTGCGGGTTCTCTAACAGTATCGGTTAAAGGTTTGGACGCAAAACCCGGTGTACTTTTAAACTCAGATAAGCTGGAGATTTCTCCCAATTATTACACGGTCTGAGCGCGCCACGTGCCCGATAACCGCTGACCCTAGACGTCGTGAGGCCTCCTCACTTCTGGCGCCGGACCAAGCTCATCATATACAGGATGTGGCCTCCAGTCGGACAATACTTGCCTGAACCTTAA